>JAJLWQ010000367.1:0-40898 GCA_030570875.1 Citeromyces matritensis
GGCGTGTGCACTTTGCCTGGACAGCCAGGAATCAATTCAACACATGCTCCAAGACTGCTCGGTGGTGAAAATATTTTGGGCAGTCATTTCCCGCGAACTCGAAGATCAAGACATGAACCTGGAAACCATAGTCGATGGACACAACCGAGGCATAAAGCACATCATTGGATACAACCAATTTCTCTCCCTCACCATGTTTGCTCGCACCAAACGACGATACGGGTCTGAGGCCCCCAGGCCTCAGTCAGCGGAGCGCTGGTATCGCTGGATTGTCCAACGAACCAAGCTCGCATCGTGTTGGCGATTGGTGGAGCAATTGAGAGAAGTGATTTAAAAGAAAAGGAAGCAGGATAAGCCCTGCAATACGACACGCGAACAATGCAACACCAAACGACAACCCACATGTCTAGTTTGATCTTTTACAAACATCATTTGGGGGGTGTTGAGTTTTTGGTCACTGGATTTACTACAACATAAGTACGTTGGAGGTATATGATATTTTGTATATCGTTATAATGGAAATTCTATGTGAAAAAAAAAAAAAAATGGGGATGAAAAAAAATTACTGACAAATTCAAGAAGTTGATATTATCGTTCTGGTACAATTATAGAGGAGTCAACTGTCGATTAGGATTCGAAGAACACTTCGTTGCTGAAGTATTTAAAGACTTTGATATTCAAATTTTTTTTAGAGGTAATGACTAAAAAGATGAACCATGAGAGCTAATAGCTCTTGAAACGATTCCACAATTAATAATTCTCAGCACAGTGTCCTTGTCGGTTTTGTTTTTGTTTCACAATAAAGCAACCAAAAAACTGAAAAACAAATGCTGCAACCTTATCATACGATTAGACGAAGATTATTGCCCTTCGCAAAGTTATGACTTTTTTTATTTGGACACTTACGTGGAATAGGTTTTCGCGGCGCAAGATTTTGCATATCCGTACTTAACAATTATTTTTTAGTGTCAATGTGTAGAGCCGGCGACCGATGCCAATTTGAAACAGTGACAGAACATTTTTTCTGCAAAGTCCCAGTCTTTGTACCGTAGGGAGGGACATAATGTTTGGTGTGGGCCAGCTGAGTAAAAGCGCACCACTATATTAGCTAACAAATCAACTGTCGTTTCTTTTAGGACTACTCACTCGGTCTTCGGACAATTAGAGCCTTCCACGCCTAAGTATTCATTCACTCACGATAGCTCGTTTCGCGCACCACTATAAAAGACTTATTCGCTAGGCCGTGCTCGCTTGTTTCTCCTCGGCTCTGGGAGGATTTCAGGGATATGTAATATTAGGTGATAAGGACCCACCCGCTTTTCTCTTCTATACAAGGGCGTATGGCGTAGTTGGTAGCGCGCTCCCTTAGCATGGGAGAGGTCTCCGGTTCGAATCCGGATTCGTCCATTAATTTTTTTCATCTACCTATTGCCAAGGCAAAGAAACACTTGAGTATGGGAAATCTATGAGGGGTCAGTTGTACTACTACACTTATCAAATTGAGAATGAAATCTAGCATGAATGTATTCAATGACCTGGATCATTTGTTCTACACTTATCAAACTGAGAATGAAAATCTAGCATGAATGTATTTAGTGACCCTTTGCAGCTGGTTTCTCGCCAGTGATTTTGGCAACAGCTTCTCTTGCAATGTCTCCGAGACCCACCATGCAAACGGTTTGCCAAATACCCAGGCCGATCCTTGGGGTCACGCCTCTATATAGCCCCTTAAGCCCATTGTTCTTGTAAATATAAGAGAAAGCGGATCCCACTGAGAGGTTTTTCGGTCTATTGGGGTCAGCTGTCTTTGACTGCATTTCCACCCTAATGACTTCTATAGGCTGATTCCATGCAGAGAGACCTCCACCTACGGCAGAAGCTGCAATCTTTTCGACTGCAGATAGCTTATCGTTTTCACCCTTTCCAGTCAATTTTTTGATACTCTCTTCAGCCAGTCTCGAGAGTCCAAAACGAGACCCCCAGTTTGTGCACTGTCTAATAGCTACTGCATTAACACCCTTGTTGATACCTCTAATTCCCTCCTTATTGTAAATATCTTTGAAAACAGCAAAAGAGGATTGTTGAGCAACTCCAGAAACGGCAGCCTGCTTGGAACGAGTGATTTCTACAGTCTTCATACAAGTGCAGAATCCCATAGTCATATAAGCCTGAGCAAGACCTCCTGTGACACCACCACCAAGCCCGGCAACGAAATTGTTGGCACCAAACTTTTTGAATACGTAGTCTGCCTCAGCAGCGACAAACAGAAGCACAGCACCTTTGGTAGAAGCTTCAATCCAAGCCCAAGGAATCAGCCCCTGGTAGAATCCGGTGACACCACCACGTGACCACACATGCTTGAAAGCTTGAGGTAAGGAAAAGCTACGGTTGGCAGCCATTGTGGTTTTGGTCACTTCCAAAGGTTGGCCTAAAGTGGTGACCCTAGGGTGTTAAAATATCTAAAGAAACAAACTCACTCAAACATGTTGAGGCCAGCACCAAGAAGAATATTGGAAAAGTTGACAGGCTTTCTCTTGAGCTCTTGTTCACTCATTTTTCAATCAGATGGTTTGGACGTTTGGGTGGTGAACGACCTGTACCTGCACGACTCTTTTCTTTTTCTGCCACGCACGAGTCCGATCTCGTTTCTTTTTTCCCGCAGGGTGCGTGGGGTGATTTTAACCGATGAGCAGATTCCGTGATTAGAGGGTTGAAAGAATTATACAGCACGGTTTGATCATGTGGAACTTTTATGTGAGCGAGGTAAGTTGCTACTAAAACCGGAAGTTTTCACTCTGGATATATCTCCCTGCTTGCATGTATCATGCACAACCATGCACGTTGTGGACCAACAAAATTTTCGCGTACGAATCATTTTTAAGCGATTGTCCGTCCCGCTTCAACCCCACACAAAATGTCGCAAGTTACAACCAACGGGTCACACACAAAGTTGTCCACCAGGAAGACAGGGAACGTTGCCTCGCTTGAGCGGGAGACTCTTCAGACCACGCACGGTGAGGAATTCGAAGTACCCGACTACTCCATTAAGGATATCCTGAGTGCTATACCAGCCCATTGTTACGACAGAAGACTGACAACCTCTTTTTACTATGTTTTCCGGGACATTGCATCTATGATAGTCACTGGAGCTATAGCAAACTATTTCATTCCGCAAGTAGGCTCTCCCATTTTGCGTGGTATGCTCTGGACCATATACACCGTTGTGCTGTCACTAGAGTACACGGGTCAATGGGTTATGGCCCATGAATGTGGGCATCAGGCCTTTTCAAAGTACGGCTGGGTCAATGACTCTGTCGGGTGGGTCCTGCACTCGTACCTCTTGGTGCCGTATTTTTCATGGAAGTACTCGCATGGCAAGCATCACAAGGCTACGGGCCACTTGACCCGTGACATGGTTTTCGTGCCACCTACAAAGGAAGAGTTTTTGGAGAAAAGAGGTGTCTCAAAATTTGCAGACCTAGTTGAAGAAGCTCCTCTTTACACTTTATACACTTTACTCGCTCAGCAGTTCGGTGGATGGTGGATGTACCTGGCTACCAATGTTACTGGTCAAAAGTACGAGAATAGGTCCAAACTAGCCACCAACCATTTTGTGCCCTCTTCTCCACTTTTCGAAAAGAAAGAATATTGGTACATTGTATTGTCCGATATCGGTATGCTTGTGCAAGCTGCAGTCATCTACATGTGGTACTCTAAATTCGGCGCCTGGAACGTTTTCATCAATTGGTTTGTGCCTTATGTGTTCACTAACCACTGGCTGGTTTTTATCACGTACCTGCAGCACACCGACAGTGACTTGCCTCATTACGAAGCAGACCAGTGGAACTTTGCTAAGGGAGCTGCTGCCACTATTGACCGGGAGTTTGGGTTTGTGGGACAGCACATGTTGCATGATATCATCGAGACGCACGTTTTACATCATTATTGCTCTAGAATTCCTTTCTACAACGCCAGAGAAGCCTCTGAGGCGATCAAAAAGGTGATGGGTAAGCATTACAGACACAGCGATGAAAACATGTGGATATCGCTTTGGAAGTCTGCTAGAGAGTGTCAGTTTGTTGATGGAGACAACGGAGTCAAGATGTTTAGAAACGCAAACAACATCGGCGTCAAACCCACCGATTAGTGTGTATGTGAATGAGTTATTGATGTTAAGTTACTAAAGTGAGAAAATTTCTAAGATTTGGATTTATCATGAGAGACAAAGAATTGAAGAATGATTGAAGTCTTTGCCCGAAAAATTTTGCGTGATGATTTGCGGACTCTCATCGCCGATTCGATATGCGTGCGATGCGTGCGGTCATAGTGGTGATTTCATTAAAAGACTGTTCAATTTACGCTTTTGATGTATGCCAAGGGTCTTTCTACTACAATGTGCCTTTCAAAGGCCATTTACAGTCACTAATGAGCATAACACAAGAATTTTCACAATGAAAACAACTTCTGATGTCTAGCGTAACATGACTTGAACAGAGTATTTATGAACAAGTCAAAGCGAAGCGATAAGACAGAGGGTGCGCCGCTCAAAATGGAGGACATTGAGTAAAGGTCATGGCCGTCAATGCTTGCATGTGAGGATCACTCAAACCAAGATGATATACGCTGCATCTATAGATATGTTTTCGCAATTTGCTTTTTGTGCCCTCGTGACTTGTGACATTGTCACCTATCCGTCTCTCTGATGCCCTCGCCTCAAGACCTGAAAAGGCAACTTGAACTATCGATGAGTAGCATTGTTCGATATCGAAAATCAGTTTATGCGATCACATGTGAACCGATCCAGGGGTGCACCGTCATCAAAATATACGACAAAAAATATTCTGCGAACAAATACTACATAGTCTTTTTCATTCGAAACCACCATTTCAAGCCCGTGACCAACTGGTACAGGAAATCATGACATTAGGTGAGCCCTTTATAGCGAATCAACGACTGCCATAAGTAGCAGCATATAATTATAGCAGCTCTGTCCCCCAATGCCTTTTGGCCAAGCAAGTTTATTTCCTCTTCCCATAGATACTAGGTAAGGAAGAAGAGCTAGTAAAGAGTATCTTGCTGCTTCTGACCCTTACTATTGTGCTTTTGCGATTGAAGTTGATTTATGCAAACATGATTGCAGTCCTAGTTGTGCCACTGTTCGGAAAAGAAGAACCATCTCTAATAATCGAGACAATATTTCGCCGATAAGCGTCCTGATGTAAGGATCTCGGTTTGTGAATTGCACTCCAATTGCTATGCTATCGGTTCCTATGGCTAGAAGGACAAGCCCTCGAGGTTTAAATTTTATAAGGAATGCTTCATCGCACCACGATTCGCTTTTGAAATCCTGGCCTCAATCGCAGTCTCCAACTCCGTACGAGATTTTATCAATCTCTCAACCGTGCAATCCGTCCATGCTGAAGAGCCACTTTTACAACTTGGCCAAAATATACCATCCCGACTCGTCAGCATTTGCAGAAGAGCAATTGAGCTCAAGAGTGAAGAATGAGCGATTTAAACAGGTTTTAGCAGCTTATAGTTTACTCAAGGACCCTGTAAAAAGGAATAATTACGATACTTTCAAGGCGGGATGGAATGATAACCGCAAAACTCAGTATACCCGTGCTTATGGCAATAATGCTTTTGACAAGCAGAATTTCAAAGATTATCATTACTACTACGCTGGAACGTGGGAAGATTTTGAAAGAATGAAAAAGGGCCAAAACTTCACCACTGCGCAACAGTTTGAAAAAAACAAGCATCAGATTCTATATGCGGTTGTAGCCTTTGGCGTCGTTACAGCTCTGTTGGAACTCTCTGTTGCCTTAAACACTTCAGATGAGCAGATTGCACTTCAGAGTAATCTCCACGAAAAGTGCCGGCAAGATCTACAAAATTCATACGATAACCATGGGTTTGATTTAGGCAAAATCTCCAGAATTAATCGATTTCTTTTGTTTCGTCAGTTTGAGCAGCTGATCTATGGCAGAAAAGTGGATAAAATGACTGAAGAAAGGGAGCCACGAGAGAAAAAAAGCGCTGGTGACAACGACTCAAAAGAAGACAGAGCTCTCAAGATTAAGGTAGATAACGATCATATCTTGACACTGCAAGAAGTGGAGAAATTGTCCTTCCAAGATCAGGGTAATGCTCAGCCCAACCATCAGAGGTAGTGCGCCGCTCAAACGGCTTTATCACAGAAATGGATTTTATGAACCCGGAGACCGTTCTTAATCTCGGAAATATCCGAGAAGCGCTGATCAGAATGGAGGATACTATTGTTTTCAACTTTATTGAGAGGTCCCAATTCTTCACCTCTCCATCGGTTTATCGCGAGAACCAGTTCCCCATACCCGATTTCGATGGATCATTTCTTGACTGGACACTTCTTCAGCTGGAAAAAGCCCATTCCCAGTTGCGCAGATACGAAGCTCCCGACGAAGTTCCATTTTTCCCAAATGAGCTGCTGAAATCGTTCCTTCCCCCGATAAACTATCCTCAAGTATTAGCACCCTACTCTGACGAGGTCAACGTAAACAAGGAAATATTGCGTACTTATGTCGAGAAAGTTGTTCCGCTTTTGGCTGCGTCTCCGGGAGACCAGTCTGAAAATTTGGGATCAACAGCTTGTGCAGATATAGAATGTCTGCAAGCGCTCTCCAGAAGAATTCATTTCGGCAAGTTTGTAGCTGAAGCCAAATTTGTGAGTGAGCCTGAGCGGTTCACCAGAATGATTAAGGAAAAGGACGTAAAGGGTATAGAAGCTGCGATAACAAACGCTGCGGTAGAGGCTAAGATTCTCGAGAGGCTGATTGAAAAGGGCCGTGCCTACGGGACTGATCCATCAATGAAGTATTCACAGAAACCACAGAGCAAAGTGGAGCCGGAGGTTATAGCTGAGATTTATAAAGAGTGGATCATCCCCGTTACAAAGAAGGTGGAGATTGATTATTTGTTGCGGAGGGTGTAGCATAATTTATGGTCATGAGAGTTTTCTGTAGCAAAAAATCAAGGAGTTATTCAGATAAGATTACCGTCATACACTGTCGTGCGTCAGATGGAATATCATATCTTATGCCCTTCCAAAGACAATAAGACACGATAGTCCATCTGACGCACGGCAAGTCTATGGACCTGGAGATGACTGGGATCGACTTGCTTTTCATCTTCAGCAATAGATCGTTTTTCAAGTACCGGTGATCCACCTATCAAGGATACTGTTGCTCTGAACTGTTTTCTGCATTTCCTCACGTCAATACCGTGATTTGCCTACATGTACTGTGCTTTGGAACCCCCTTTTATTATCCGAGCGGCGCTTTCTGATCAAGTACCGGAAGCAAAATCTTAGCAAGATCCACAAATTATTGGAAAAGAGTGTGGCATTCGACAGCTCAAAGACCCTCCTGAGAATAAAGAGAGAATATAAAAGGAGTGAGATAGGCCAATGGCTGAGCTCGTCAAACAACCATGTTATCAATGAGTGGCCATTTGATAAAATATGAGAAGCCACTGAAACTCACCGCTCTATCTCCATTCATTCGCAGTCAACAACGACAAGGTGATATATATTCTATTAAAAGTACACCGCCCGATCACCCCAGAACTCTCATAGTTAGCTCAAAAGCGTAAAACGTAGCAGCATTGGCAGGCGCTGCTCTGAGCATTGTTGGGAAGAATCCTCTAAAGAACCCTTTGAAACCAGAAGTGAGCCACATTTCTTTGGCCACCTGAAGTGTGTTACGGTATCTTGGGTTTGAAAGCGAGTCCGCTTGCATCTTTGACTTGACTACATCGATAGGGTAAACCGTCAGCCAGAGTGCGTAACCTGCAGCTGCTCCAAACGAGCAAAGTTTCCACCCTGGTATATCGCTTCTTTTGATATTGTTGCGCAGCATAGTGTCCTTCACCAAAGCTTCAAATGTGAGAAAGTAAATACCAATTCCGTGAGATTCTCTTACCAAAGTGGGAACAAGTCCCTTAAAAACACCGCGATACCCATTTGCCAGTTTAACCTTTTTGAAGCAGTCGATAGGCCCCTTAAACTGATCACTGGTTTGCAGGCGAATTCTTATATGTTCGATGGGTGAAGCCAAAAACCCACTGGCAAACCCACCAGCCGCACCGCTGGCATAAAACTGCATAGCGGTAAGCGGTGTGTCTGCAGGCTTATTCTGCCGTAAATGGTAATTGGCGAAGAACCTCTTCATAAACTCGTTCACACCAAATTGAACAGATACACAGGCACCAACTCCACACAATGGTACAGTTGATCCTTTGTAGAAAGCAGTCAAGCCCTCATTCTTTATAAGCTTCTGAACAACATCCCCGGCACCGGTGAAAGTACCTTCTGGACTACTTTGTATGCGAACCTTGACCGTATCGAATGGCTGCCCCGATAATACCTGAGCAATACCTCCGACTGTTCCCGCAAAGAGATCTTTAAATACTCGGGATCCACTGCTGACTGGAGCAGAGTCTATCGTTTGAATGTTGACCTCTTCTGTCATAGTTAAGTGCAGCTAACAGTGTGGAGATTTTTCAAGGTGCTTATCTTTTTGATCTCTCCGGGTAACCCCATGAACCCCTATTGATCAAGCGCTTTCCGCGTTTGGTAAGTAGCGCGGATGTAAACTTGCTCGAGGCCCGGGTCGTGAGTTCTCTCCTGTTCCCAGGTAGCGTCACTTTCCGACGGACAAAGATATCTAGAGTCGGGCAGAGGTATTTAGTAGGTATGGGACATTGACCGAGTGCCACCCAGAGGTACGATACGGCAGAGAATAATGCCCTTGACATCGTAGTTCTCGAAATCGTAGGCTGATGCTTTTTAAAGATAGCCATGACTATGAATACTCGTTCATCGATGTTGATCATCTCGAAAAAGCAGCTTCAATTTCTCATAAACTATTGTTGACGCCATCTTGGACCATTCATATGACCATACTACATCTGACACTGTCACATTGATCTATTTTGCAGCAATCCTTTCTTAAGTTATGACTCGGGGCTCAGTTTCAGCGTGCGGTGATCACCAAAATGAAATATGGGTTGAGCAATCTTGAGGTGTATCAATGCTTTAAATTCCCTTATAGGAGTTCTGTTGATTGATGTTCATTTGGTTGAGGTCTTTGCCGAAAGACGAAGGAAGCTCCATTGAACAATCTACAAAACATCTGCCTCGACTTTTTCTATTTTGAACACTAAGCCAGAACTGGAAAGCTCTTAGGACCTGTTGTTGATAAAGGGGAGACTACGCAGAGGGTTGTTGCCTTGAAAGTGACTCGAGAAATTCATTGCGAAATCCCTCACAACGTATGATGGTAGTACACAGTAGTGCGGCTTATATCTCAAGGTGAGGGTTTCCGAGTGTCACGCCTTACTAAGACATGTGATCTAGTCTTCCTACAGATGTGTTTGTTAACAGCAGAGTTTGCAGCTTGAACGGTCGCCATCCTTTTCGTCAATGTGGATGATGCTCGGATCGGACAGAAGTCACTTGAATGCGAGTCATGAGTAGGGCTATCTGTAGAAACAGACCGTATGTACATTTACGCGACATACGATAATCATCACGCCAAGTTCACCATATGAATGTAACTGGGTGAGTGCCATCCCGCTTGTTTATACCATCCCGCTCAATGACATCACCCACACACCATCCGTATCACGCGATATGCACCGATAAAAAAGAAACGGCGCGATAAGTACATCTTCCGAAGAGTTTTTCCGGACTTTCCATGCCAACACAGTCGCTTGCCCCAACTTTCAAGGCCAAGACTACCGCTCTTCCTGACTCACCTATAGAGGTACAGCCAACGCCTCGCCACACAGATAGAATCCCGCATGTTGTCTCGAAGCACGCTAAAGCAAAGCACTCTCATAGCATTTTAAAAGATTCCGGACTCGGTTTCCCTCAGTCCCATCAAAAGTCATACCGTCCCACCACAAGCTCGTTTCTAAAACCAAACTCCTTCTTCATAGGGACCCAGCAATGTGATCACTCTGCGTACAAGGTTGAGGTTGAACTGAAAGAGGTGGATCTCTCCAAGTCGTATTTGAGTGGCTATTTCACAATATACGGGCTAACCGAGGCACACCCCCAAATGACCACTTTCTTCCAAGGAGAAATTGTTGGTCCGCATTACTCATTTGTTACACCTTGCGAGTCGTGGGGGTCAAGCGCACGAAATGACGTTGCGCACTGGTCCAGGTTCCCCAGTTGGCGCAGTTTGAATTTTAACGGAGAAAACGACTCGCAGAACAACGCTCTTTACGAGAACTCCTTTCAAAACGAGTACATATATATGAGATGGAAAGAGAAATTCTTGGTACCGGATGCAAAGATAACCGGGCTGCAGGGCGCATCATTTGATGGGTTTTACTATATTTGTTTCAACCAGCTGACTGGGTCCATTTCGGGGCTCTATTTTTTCAGAAACTCCCACAAGTTTCAGCAACTCGATCTGTGCTATCTGCCGGATAGAGGGTGCCACACTAGCTATGGGTATGAGTGAGGTCTCAATTATTGTCAAAAGCATTTCCCTGGAGGGACATGGTATCTGGATTCTGATGAATTGTTTGATTTGCCCACAAGAGCACTTCTCTCAAGAACCATACGATTCGCCATAATAGCACCTGCTTTCAACAGTATTTGTGTCATGATTGTGCCAATGTAACAATCCTCTTCAAAAGGTCAAAGGGCTATCATGAGAGATGGTTTTATAGTGAACTCACTGAGATCACGTGGTCATAATAATCGTGACATAGCATGAAGCATTATTTCAATAATAAGAGGATTTGCTAGGCTGACAAATCGGTTTTTAGAAAGATGTAGATAGCTACTTGAAATGTCAGACAGATAATTTATCTTACTCATTTTAAAATTCAGAGCCCATCATTCAAGAAGGTCTGCGGTAATATGTATTCAAGGGAGCTCGTTTTCTTCAAAAGAACAAAAACCTTATGCTATTATCTTCGAAGAAATATGCTGTCCGGTATATTTTTTTCTTTCGTATGCTGTTGTTCAACAAACAAAAGAAAAAAAATCGTATCCAAAACTTGTCTGCCTCAAAAAACATTCTCTTAGCACTGGCCTGATGAGCCGTTATAGAGTATATATGTCTCTTTAAATCTCGCATATTTTCACCCTTATAATAATACCTCACCCACCTCACCATATCCACACACCCGTCACAAACCAGTATGGCGCTTCACTTGTATACTGCCCGTAGAGACAAACGGGGTCGCGTAGCTTACCCTGGAGCTAATTTTCTCATCAATAAGCGTTATCATTTGATCAAGGTTCTTGGAGCAGGATCTTACGGAACCGTCTGTTCTGTTGTTGACAAATACTCCAAAGTAGAATTGGCCGTCAAGAAGGTTTCCGACATTTTTAATAGGGAGACCCTCCTTAAAAGGGCTGTTCGAGAACTCAAGTTGATGAAATTCTTCCGTGGTCACCGTAATGTGAGTGGCGCAAAGAAAAAACAATCGTACTAACTTCAAGATTGTAGCCCTTTTAGATCTAGACGTAGTGTTTCTGGAGCCATATGACGGCCTCTACTGTTTCCAAGAACTCGTAGACTATGACTTGACTAGGGTCATAGGATCTTCAGTAAAATTTTCAGAGTTTCACATTCAAACATTTCTTTACCAGATTTTATGTGGTGTCAAGTACATCCACTCGGCTGAAGTTATTCATAGAGATCTCAAACCAGGAAACATCCTGATAACCATTTCCGGTACTCTCAAGATATGCGACTTTGGTTTAGCAAGAGGAATTGCTGGCAGGTACTATTCTAACGAGAATCTGACACGCTACGTTGCCACAAGGTGGTATAGAGCCCCAGAGTTGATGCTCTCTCGCACTTCATATTCCAAGGGAATCGATATGTGGGCTGTGGGATGCATTTTAGCTGAGTTTTATGGTCGCAGACCACTTTTCCAAGGCTCAGATGAAACGGAACAAGTCTTTGAAATTCTCAAAGTCCTAGGAACCCCGCCTCCTCAGGTAATGAGCTACTACGGTTCCTCTGCACCTTGGGACCCGCGCATCCCTTCAAAACCTCGCTATAGACCTTTGAGCTGGAATAAAGTGTACCCTTATGCGAGCTTTGTTGCTCATAATCTTATGAGCAACTTATTGTGCTGGGATCCACGTAAGAGGTTGACAGTAGAAGAGTGCCTTGCCCATCCATTTGTCAAGCGGGTGAGAAACGTCAATGAGGAATGCCGCTCCCGTGAGATTTTCAACTCCACTTGGGAATGGACAAAAACCACTGCTCCAGAACTAAAGAGACTCATTTATGACGAAGTCGAAAAGTTCAAAAGAGAGAAAGGGTTCTAGTATGTATCTTGTTCAAATGCATTAGTCAGCTTGTTGCGCATCTCATCTCCTTCAATCATTTAGTCCCCTCCCTTTCCTTTTTAGTCCCCTCTCGTAGAGAAACTATATAAAGAGAGCATCCGCGGGTGCTAATTTCGACTTTGAGATTATGCAGGCAGCGAGAAAATGAAACTTTTGAGTGAGAGCGACTATCGCATCAACAAAGACTCAAACAACTTTACGATGGGGGAAATCTTGAAAATTATGAGGCATTGCTTCACAACCAGAAGCTCACGAGACTACCGCTTTTTCTATCCAGATTGCCTAGGTAAAGTCTGTTGTGAGCAATTTTCCAAATGTGCATGTATGCACATGCATCGAAGGTAACCGTGGTGATCTCTGCACGGAAGCATGCCGACGAATTTCATCTTTTTTGATTAGTCTAGATACGAACACCTACAATGACTGATCAAAATTCTCAATCTTATGTTAGTTCATTGCTTTCACCTTCATTGCTGTGAGATGTATGTGTCCAATGTCCTCCCGGCGTTGTTTCTCTAAATTGCCTTCATTCTGAAGGAGTTTAATTGTATTCGAATCTCGCATAGAATATGCATAAGCGATAATTCAGAAAAGTTCCCGGAAAAACTAAAAAACAGAAACTACAACAGCTTGCGGATAATTATTTATTTGCCCAAACATCGAAGCGACCATTTTTTGTGCCCTCACCCTTTCACCTCAAGTAAACTACCGCTAGCTTATTATTCCGAGCTCGTTCTGCAACCAAGCCATGAAATTTCTGTCTTTTTCGTATATGCACTCGTGCAGGTGAAACTTGAGCTTTCCCGGCTCATGCATGGCACAAGCGAATATGCGTATGCAGGATGTTGCATATCCGCCGAGACTTATTATCAAGCCGTTAAATTCGAGTCTCGACCACAGGTAATAGAAAAAACGGTTGCCCTTCGCATGAACCATATCCCTGAAAAATTGATGAACAGAGAAAATCAGGAAAATCAACTTTATGGTTTCTCTCTGTTGTGAAACAGTCGCCGGTTCGCGTTAATTCTTTAACGTCCACTCTGCATTAACCGGCATGCCAATGCATGTCTGTTTTCCAGTTGAAACCCTTTAAAGGGCATAAAACAACCTAAATGATACATTGTTGAAAGATGTTCGATGGGGTCCATTATTCGCAGCCAAATATATTAGACTACGAGATACACGGAAAGCGCGCAGGATTGAGTCACTTTTTTAGCCAAATGCAGATGCAGGTACGTCTGCAGCCAACGACAAGGGTTGTTATTTCATCTGGTGAAATGAGTATATAAAAGGAGATGCGACTTGCTGTAGATATTATCTAGCTACACAAGATGCTGAAATTAACTCCAGTTCTTTTGGCAGTATTGCTCCTATTCAATGGGGTTTTTGCCAAAACACTTGAAGGAGTTTTCACTGGCATGTCCTTCGACAGTGCCGACAATAAGAATATCCCGCAAGGTGTTTATACAGCAAATTTGAACTGGGCCATCGCCGAATCTCAGAATGCAAATATAGGTGATACCTTCACCCTCATCATGAACAACGTTTATAGAGTCAAACTCGGATCCTCTGATGTTTTAAGATTGAGTACAGGAGGCTCCGAAATTGCAAGATGCTCTGCACATTATGGATCATTCAACTCGGCAGAATCTGTTTTGAGCTGTACGGTTATCTCCCCTATTTTCACTTCCCTCTCGGGTTCCGTCTCGTTTACCACTCTATTCGGTGCTGGAGGCTCTGCGAACCCCAGCGAAATTCAACAAGCAAACGCCTTTCAGGAAGGTGACAATGTACTGACATGGAATAATGGCGAGCTATCCGCAAATCTTAACTTTGTTTCAGGGGCTTACTATCCTCAAGCCAAAGACGATGCTGCTCAATACTACCTCCACACCACAGGTCAAAACTACCTGGAGACCTACTTTCTTTCGGATTCTTGCACAGACTATATTGCCCAATCCACTCTTACGCTAACATATGGATCACAGGGCACCTTGGACTGCGATATGCTACAAGTTTACATGACCAATGATATCAACCCTTGGTTATGCCCAGGGCATATGAAGATGTTGCCAACCTTGTGTCCACAACATGCTCGAATAACAAAGTCGTTGTTACTACGAGGCAACTTCCTGCTGGCTATCGTGTATTTATAACAGGATTTCTGGGATACGATGCCAATCAGGATGCCACTTTCAAACCCTCAATCAAATACCAAAATGATATCAGCTGTGGGGACGCAAAGACAAAAAAAAGTACAACGCAAATTTCGAGATCTTTTACGATTATTAGCGGTGCCTCTTCCAGTGGAGGTGATGGGAGTAATTTGCCTGTAGTAGCCACAACAAGTACCGTTGATTCAGCTGCCGCTACATCTGTTTCCACGATGCCGGTAAAGGATGGCGATACTCAACAGACTATTGTGATTATCGTCCCACCGATTACTACCTCTTATATTACACAGACCCAATCTTGGACTGGTCTGGACAGAGAAACTTCGACAGTTCCATTCACTGAGCGTGCGTCTATAGTCACTGTTGTCGTCAATACTCCAATCCCAACAACCAGAACGGTGACGAGAACAACTGCATGGACTGGTGTTGACGTTGAGACCTCCACAGTTCCATTTAGCTCGGGAGCTACCGAGGTCACCGTTGTTGTCGAGACACCAATCCCAACAACCAGAACAGTCACCAGAACTACATCATGGACTGGTGCTGACGTTGAAACCTCTACTCTTCCATTCAGTTCGGGAGCTACCGAGGTCACCGTTGTGATTGAGACTCCAATCCCAACCACCAGAACGGTCACCAGAACCACCTCATGGACTGGCGTTGACGTTGAGACCTCTACTGTTCCATTCAGTTCTGGAGCCACCGAGGTCACCGTTGTTGTCGAGACTCCAATCCCGACAACCAGAACGGTCACCAGAACCACCTCATGGACTGGCATTGACGTTGAGACCTCTACTGTTCCATTTAGCTCGGGAGCTACCGAGGTCACCGTTGTAATTGAAACACCAATTCCAACAACCAGAACGGTCACTAGAACTACTTCATGGACCGGTGCTGACGTTGAGACCTCCACTGTTCCATTCAGTTCGGGTGCTACCGAGGTCACCGTTGTCATTGAGACTCCAATCCCATCCACTAGAACGGTCACCAGAACTACTTCATGGACCGGTGCTGACGTTGAGACCTCTACTGTCCCATTCAGTTCGGGTGCTACCGAGGTCACCGTTGTGATTGAGACTCCTATCCCAACAACCAGAACAGTCACCAGAACTACATCATGGACTGGTGCTGACGTTGAAACCTCTACTGTTCCATTCAGTTCGGGAGCTACCGAGGTCACCGTTGTGATTGAGACACCAATCCCAACAACGAGAACGGTCACCAGAACTACTTCATGGACCGGTGCCGATGTGGAAACATCTACTGTTCCATTTAGTTCGGGAGCCACAGAGGTCACCGTTGTTGTCGAGACTCCAATCCCATCCACTAGAACGGTCACCAGAACTACTTCATGGACCGGTGCCGATGTGGAAACATCTACTGTCCCATTCAGTTCGGGTGCTACCGAGGTCACCGTTGTTGTCGAGACTCCAATCCCATCCACTAGAACGGTCACCAGAACTACTTCATGGACCGGTGCCTATGTGGAAACATCTACTGTCCCATTCAGTTCGGGTGCTACCGAGGTCACCGTTGTGATTGAGACTCCTATCCCAACAACCAGAACAGTCACCAGAACTACATCATGGACTGGTGCTGACGTTGAGACCTCTACTGTCCCGTTCAGTTCCGGAGCCACCGAGGTCACCGTTGTAATTGAGACTCCAATCCCAACAACCAGAACAGTCACCAGAACTACATCATGGACTGGTGCTGACGTTGAAACCTCTACTGTTCCATTCAGTTCGGGAGCTACCGAGGTCACCGTTGTGATTGAGACTCCAATCCCATCCACTAGAACGGTCACCAGAACTACTTCATGGACTGGTGCTGATGTTGAGACCTCTACAGTTTCATTTAGCTCGGGAGCTACCGTGTGTCACCGTTGTGATTGAGACTCCAGGCCCCTCAACAAAGACAGTAACCGTCACCTCAACCGGAACTAAAGCTGCCGTCGAAACTTCGACCATTCCATTCAGCTCGGGTGCCACCGAGGTCACAGTTGTCATTGAGACTCCAAGCCCATCCACTAGAACGGTCACGAGAACCACCACCTGGACTGGTACCGATGTGAAGACATCTACTGTTCCATTCAGTGCCGGAGTTACCGAGGTCACAGTTGTCATTGAGACTCCAATTCCATCCACCAAAACGGTCACGAAAACCATTACCTGGACCGGCGCCGATGTGGAGACGTCCACTGTTCCATTCAGCTCCGGTGCAACAGAAATTGATGTTATTGTCAAGACACCAACAACACTTCCCAATACTGTGACCAGGACATATGCCTGGACAGGTACCGAAACTAGAACATCGACTGTCTCAAGCTCTGGAGCTTCCGGGGTGACGGTGGTGATTGAGACTCCTATCCCAACAGTCACAACGACACATGCTTGGACCGGTACTGGTGTGAGAACAGTCACTCTGCCTAAGGATCTGGCCGGAACTGCAGTCACTGTTATTGTTGAGACCCCACTACCTGTTGTGACCACTACCGAGACTTGGACCGGAAAAGAAACGAGAACCTCGACAGTTCCAGTCGGTTCAGGTGCATCCGAAATAACAGTGGTTGTTGAGACTCCTGTTTCAGGCAACACGATTACCAAAACGTCTACCTGGACCGGTACTGAAGCTAGAACGTCGACTATTTCCAGCTCAGGAGCTTCCATAGTGACAGTGGTAATTGAAACTCCTATTCCAACAGTCACAACGACACATGCTTGGACTGGTACTGGTGTGAGAACAGTCACTCTGCCTAAGGATCTGGCCGGAACTGCAGTCACTGTTATTGTTGAGACCCCACTACCTGTCAGGACTATCACCGAGACCTGGACTGGTACTGACATCAGAACCTCGACAATGCCTATCAACTCAGGAGCTACCGAGGCCACCGCCATAGTCGATGTCCCAAGTCCAGCTACTGAAACTGTAACAAGGACATCAACATGGACCGGCACCAGCGTGAAAACAGTTACTGTTCCCTACACTTCAGGGGCAACTGAGGTTACCGAGGTGGTGGAGACACCGAGCGCTTCTACCGAAACGGTCACACAAACCACTGTATGGACTGGATCTGAGACTAGAACGTCAACAGTACCAGTATCGTCTGATGCCACGAGAATTACAGTTGTAGTTGAGTCACCAATGCCCACAAAGACCGTCACCAAGACATCCTTCTGGACCGGAACCGTGACAAGAACCACAACAGTCCCATGCAGCAACAGCGCCACAGAGATGACCGTAATTGTCGAGAAGCCACAGCCATCTAAGGTGATCACTAGAACTTCTGCTTGGACAGGCACCGTTGTAAGAACAGTGACTGTTCCGTGTGGTTTGGAGGCAACAGAGATGACCATTATCATTGAGACTCCTCTTCCGACCGCTCCGTTTTATGGCAATTCCTCTGTTCCTGGCGGCTTTACGAAATCAGGAGGTGGCTCGAGCTTGACACCGATCACTCAATCTTCTTTCGATGTGACACCGACCGCTACTCCTGCCGGTTCAAACACGGGACTAGTCAACACTTCTGACTTTGAGACCACATCGTCTACTTTGGCAGTTCAAACTTCCAGCAACGGTTTCACTCCCGCTGAGCCTACCAAGTCGTCTTCTGGTGAGAACTTATCCCCCGAGGAATCCAAGACTGAAAATCCAGCGGAGACCGCTACTGGAAAAGATTCGAAGGCCACCACTTCGCATTCTGCTCAAGCTGAGGGCGATTTGAGCACCGTCCACGCAACGTCTGTCGAAGCTACTGGTACTGCCGACCAAACATCCAACCAGTCTCCTCATACACCTGCCATTGAGACGGAAGAAGTTACTAGAACCGCCACTTTCCATACTCAAGTAGCGGGAAGTACCAAGAACATTTCTGCCACTGTGAAGTTAACTTCGACCACAGAAGGTCAAGTCGCACACCCCACCGAGACTAGCGTTGGAGGCTCATCACCAATGGAGTCGTCGAACGAGTCTAGAACTGGTGGTGAAGAGACTTCAGTGTCTGGTGTTACACCTGGTAGCAGTGGTTCGATGATGACATTTGTGTCATCGTCAGCAATTTCAGTCACGGGAGGTGCATACACTGGAGGCTCCACCTTATCAACTTCTTCGTCTGGACTGCCATTTTCAACTTCTCAGCCTACCGTCTCGACCTACGAAGCTTCTGCTGCTAGTGTCAAGATGTCCGTTATGGCGACTATTTTCACATTCTGCTCATTCCTCTTCTTTGTCTGAATACCCTTATAGATTAATTCGATTCTTTTCTTTTGACTGATAAAGGTGCGACTTGGTTATAGCAAAGGAATCAAACACCTCGATTGTTGTTCCAGACTACAATTTCTTTTGACAAGCGCGCTTACTGTAATTTGGCTCTTTTAACGATTTAGGTCCATTAGCAGGTAGACATTGCTGGAACCATAGTTCCAGACTACATTTTTTTTTGACAAGCGCGCTTACTGTAATTTGGCTCTTTTAACGATTTAGACCCATTAGCAGGGAGGCGTTGCTTCCAAAGTGGAGTGAGAGTTGAAATTTAAAGCCTGCCACGTTTAGCAAGCTGCGAAGGTGTCAAAGTAGCGCCGAGTGACCTTGTGTTTATCTCATGCACTTGCAAAAGTAAGGGGTTATTATCGTCATATCGGTATTTACACGACCTGATGAAATGGGTGCACAACTGTCATCGATACCACCTTCAGCACCCACGGTGCAGATATCTGCATATGTTGACTTCATTAAGGATGTGCAGTACTCGAAACCAATTGGAAGCTCGCGATTTTTGAAGACGATAAAGGGGCTGGACCCTAATGGAAGCGCAGTTTTGAAGCTATTGATCAAGCCAAACGGCGGTTTAAACCTAGACTACTGGGTAAATCTGCTAGAACAAGAGCGAATGCTACTGAGGAACTGCTCAAATGTTCTCGCATATGAAAGAATCATTGACACGGAAAGAGCTGGATATCTGGTGCGACCTTTTGTGAAATGCAATTTGGTTGATAGGATCTCTATTCGTCCGTTCTTGACCGATCAAGAGAAAAAGTGGGTGGCGTTTCAACTAATTAAGAGTGTGGCAATGTGTCATCGTTTGGGTGTGATGCATGGAGACATTAAAGCAGAAAACGTATTACTAACCTCGTGGGACTGGGCAGTGCTTTGTGACTTTGCTCCTTTCAAACCCATATTTCTACCGGAGGATAATCCTTCGCAATTTGCATTTTATTTTGATACTAGCAGAAGACACACGTGCTACGTAGCTCCCGAGCGATTCCTGCAACCAGAAGATCCACATTACTCGAAAAGTGCTTTCGTAGAAGAATCACACAAGCTCACTGAGCAAATGGACACGTTTTCTCTTGGCTGTGTTATAGCAGAACTGTTTTTAGAAGGAAGTCCGCTGTTTACCTTGCCCCAGCTATTCAAGTACAAAAGAGGTGAATACTATCCAAATCTGGAAGGTCTAGACAAGAGTATCAGGATTATGATCTCTCAGATGATATCGTTGTCTCCCTCAAACAGAATGACACCTCAATACTATCTCGATACCTTTGAGGATGACATTTTCCCCAAGAGTTTCTATTCCTTCTTGCATCCCTATATAGAGGGTCTCTCATTGGAGATGGAAGGTGCTATGGTTAAAGAGGAATGCGATAGTCGCATCGACCGAATATACCATTCCAGGCCTGAGTCTAATCACCTTATTATTCTATCCTTAGTGTTGCACTGCGTGAGATCCACCACCCACCCATCCTACCGCGTGAAAGCGTGTGATCTTATTCTCAGCCTCGGAGAAAAAGTATCAGACGATATCAAGTTGGATAGATGTGTACCATATCTTCTATATCTCGTTGAGGACCCCAGTGTGCAAGTACAAGCGGCCTCTCTACTGGCGATGAGTCAGCTTCTGAAAACAGTAACGACTCTTGCGCGGGTTAATGTTCCCATCTTCCCCGAGTACATTTTGCCCAAATTATCGCATTTTCTGTCGCATCACCGCGACCCATACTCCATGGCATTCTTCGCCTCGGTACTTCCTAGCTTAGCCCAGACCGCAAGGCGGTTCGAGGAGGTGGGCCAGCTCATGGGAAGTTCTAGTGGGACGTTGGATTTCGAGAGTCTCACACTGACTGTGTTGACCGATCCCGACCCGAACGTTAGAGCGTGTCTCCTACGCAATATATCACCTCTTTGCTCGTTTTTTGGCAAGGAGAAAACCAGCGATTTGATTCTGTCACACATGATCACTTACCTTAATGACAAATCCAACCATCTACGCTGCGCTTTCGTGAATGCCATTCCAGAGATGGCTCCATGTATAGGCCCCGTAGCACTTCAACAGTATATACTGCCTCTGCTCATCCAGACTTTGAGTGACCCGGAGGAACAGATAGTGGGTCAAGTGATGAGATCGTTCACCCAACTGGTGAAGCTAGAGATGGTGGTAAAACCGCATCTATGGGACCTGATCAAAACTGTCATCCCCTTTACTCTCCACCCAAACCAATGGATCCGTAACTCAACGTTGGGACTCGTCATTCAGGTGGGTCAACACCTTACTTTGGCCGACCTGTACTGTTTTCTATACCCTTTGATTCGGCCTTTTTTGCAGTTTGATGTGACAGACTTTTCGTGGGACTCGCTCTTTCCTGCGCTTTGCAAGCCGCTCTCGTGGCCCGTCTATAGGATTGCACTTTTGTGGGCTTGTAAAAAAGAAAAGAGTTCGTTCTGGCAGGCAAAAAGTAACAGAGAGCTCCGTTTGACTGCTCAAGATAAAAAATGGGTAGAAAAGCTCAAATCGGCAGGGTTGGCTGAAAAGGATTTATGGAAAATTTTCTCTTTGAAAGATTTCATTCACAGAGTGTCTCAATCCGGCTCTCGCACCGTTAACCATAGCGCCAACTTTGAAATTCAGAAAATTGGAGTTCTCCCGCGAAACGTCTTCTTGGAGGTCAGTTTCCACGAAGTGACGCAGAGCCATGACCCTAGTCCCTCCATCGAGGATCCACGCACCTTCATCCCCACGTCGCTGCTCTCTTCTGTGGTTCCAACGCCGATTCCAACCAAGTCGGTCCCCTCCGTTGAGGCGACCCAAGATCCTGTGTTTGGGCAGTTGCAAGCGGGTGACTCGCATCAGGCTGAAGTTGTAGATGAGACTCGCAGCGTAAAGGTCTTGACGCCCAAGATTTCGCACAGCTACAATGGGAAAAACAAGTACATTACGCGGTACCTTGAAACCCTCAACTATGAACCAACTTTGAACGATTTTCCAGAGTTTGGAAAGCAGGTGATCCCTAATTCCTACAGTGTAGAGTTCCACAACATCAATCAGGCCCATGCGCGGACTTCGAGCTCCATAAATTGTGTTTGTGCTGACCCAGCTGGCGAGTTTTTCATGACTGGAGACGAAAATGGGATCGTCAAATTCTGGGATGGCTCAAATTTCAGTGTGCCATTCCAGCCCCGCTTCAGTATCCAGCTAAACTCTGCTGTAAGGTGTATTTGTTTCATTCCATTTCGCGAGTGTTTTGCCGTGGCCACCAGAAGTGGACAAGTCAAAGTATTCCATGTGACTTTCAGAGAAGAGAAAATTGCTCTTGTGCGAGAATTGAGACTCCCTGCGAAAGAGTTTGTTCTCTCACTGAGACCAGGAAACGACTCCGATGTGTATGCCATAACATCAGAGTGCAGACTAGTGGCGATAGACATACGCGACATGAGCATAAGAATCAGTCTCCAGAATTCGTTGAGCCATGGCATCGTGACTTGCTTTGTTGTAGACCGCTCCTTTTCATGGGTGCTTTTAGGCACTCACTTTGGCTTTGTGGACTTGTGGGACCTTCGGTTTGAGGTCATTTTGAAGCGATGGCAGGTAAGCTTTCCTATAAAACAGATGGAACTGGCGTTCAACAATTCTGTCGCCATCTCTATGCAGAACGATACCTGGATAGTCTGGGATGTTTCAAAGGGAACTTGTCAAAGTGTGTTCAGATGCAGCGATGAAGAGTCAGATTTTCAGGATGGGTTAAGAC
Source organism: Citeromyces matritensis (assembly GCA_030570875.1). Taxonomy (NCBI): domain Eukaryota; kingdom Fungi; phylum Ascomycota; class Pichiomycetes; order Pichiales; family Pichiaceae; genus Citeromyces; species Citeromyces matritensis. The sequence continues at coordinate 22,560 of JAJLWQ010000367.1, forward strand.
CGGCGACTGAAGACTCTCAGCCTGACATCAAGGAACAAGCTTCCTCTCAAGTGAGCTCTCTGCATTCGGTTGGCGACTACATGATGACGGCAGATAGCGAGAAGCGGATCACGCTGTGGAATTTGAAGGATCCGCTTCAGTCAAAATCCAATCATCAAATTATCAAAAACCGAACATCTTCCGGTCTCCCTTTTTTCTCTCTACAGCATGTTGATGAGCGTTCGGACTTGTTGGGTCATCACGATGTGGTGAAGGGGATGTCTGTCCTGAGGGGACAGACGTTTATTTCTGTTGACCGGGCTGGGGTATTGAATGTGAGTAATTAGGTCCTGGTGAAGCTGTGCGTAACTCCATGTGGGTGAGTTTCAAAAGTCGGCGGAAGATCTGTTTTAGTAGGGTCATGTGAATGTGGCACTCATGGCATTCAATCAGACTTTGAGACATTATACAAGGGACCTGACTCGGTTGAATGATGCCCTTGAAACGAACGCCCGCTAACTAACTATACACAATATATTCACCTGATTAAAGATAATCATCTGCTGGAATTATTTGAAACGTAGGCATCGGTTGTGTGTCAGAGAGTTTCAAACGAGCCACAGATTGTGTAAAGGAGAATCCACGATCTACTAGTCGAGACATTGATACATCAACATCGGAGCACTCTATAATAAAGGATAAAAGACATTCAAGGCCTAAACTGATCCTAAGATCATCTCTTCCGCTTCGCTTCAGAGATAATGTGCAACAAACTCACCTCTTTGAGACTCGAACCCCTCAGTAGCATGCGCACCAGGAGTCTCTCAGTAAACAACACTACACAAAACCAGCGACAGCAGCAAGTGGCTTCCATGGATCAGCTTCAGCGAGTGCTCCAAACGGTAGAATCGCAATGGTTACCAAAATACAATCCACCAAACCCCTTGGAACTAGCACTTCCCTTCCTCGACAGAACATCTGTAGGAAAAGCGGATCAATATCCAGAATTTTTGCGCCTGCAGCAGAAACTTACAGCATCATTAAAGAATGCAGTGGACCAACACTACCAGGCATTCAACGATAGCGTAGGATCATATGGAATTACGATGGAAAACGTGAATGAGTCGTGCGCGAACTTGAGTGCGATTCGAGAAAGTCTTGTCAAAGCCCAATCTGATCTTTTAGAGGGCGATTCCAAAGTAGCATGCTCTCTTGCCTTACAAAGTCAGCAGAACGAGCAGGTTTTGGAGATCTTGGAAGCTATAGGTACCGTATCAAAGTGTGCAGATACTGTAGACCTCTTGTTTTCTAGTAGTCTTTCCCAAGCGTGCGAGAATTGTGCCACCGCATTCAGCACTGCTCAAAGATACAATCTGTGGGATCTTGACGGGCTTCAGGGCTTGAAGGTGCGATTAGAATCTCAGAGAAATCTTCTATTCGAGGCTCTGGTGGAAGGGTTACATTCAGAAGTGTACATAAAAGGCCAGCTTCTTTTTGACACTCGCGGTAAGGGGGATGTGGAGGCGGCTGTGGAAACTCTCGAAAAGGGGTATCGCAGGTTTGTCAATGGAACAAAGGAGGGCAATTTTGCCAGAATAGAATCTATCCTTGAATCTTTACAGAAACTGTCGCTTCTATCTCACGGCATAACCATCTTGAGAGAACGCAGTTTTTTGGAATTGAGCGACCTCACCAGCCGGTGCGTCGAAGAAACAAGATCTAGACACCCGCAATACACTTCCACCATGAGAAGGATGGATCTTCCCGTGGATATCGGACTGGAGAATTTGGGTCATGTGATTCTTCAAGATTTGTTTTACACAGTTTTCTCGGCTCTTGTTATTGTTCTGCATAGGTTTTCTGTGATTGAAAAATTTATGAGCAATTCACCAGAAATAACAGTGTCGTTATCCGAGTTTTGGGGTATCATTGAAAAACAGGTGGGTGAATTCTTATCTACTTACATAATAGCAGACACCACTGATCAGATGGATTCAGGGCACTTGTTCAAATTTGGCTCAGTGGAATCGTTTTCACAGGCCGATTTAATTGCCGAAAAACTCGAAACAACTCTCAAAAAATTGTGTCCTGACTACACAGTTCAAAGCGCCAAGGGCAGCAGTCTGTTTGTAGAGTCGACGGAACTGCGCAGCGAGAAGCCGCTGGTTTCGAACGTTTCAGTATGGACTTTCAGGGCAGCGCTAGATCCTTTCCTCGTATTTGTCGAGTGCGGATCTCATTTAGGGCTGGAATCTGAAAGTTTCTTTCAAAGATTCATGCTGGAGTCTTTCAAGCCTGAGCTGCGCAAAACATTTATGGAGATGTTTGAGAGGACTGCGGACTTCAAGTCGTTAGTAGAAAATTCATGCAAAACACTGGGCGTATCTCTTCGGTACAGGCCTGAGTATTTGGGGATTGTGTTGGAGCTTATCAACCGATTTATCACCAACCAGGAGACATCTTTTGAGCATATCTCGCCTGTGGGATCGCGTCGGTCCAAGTTCCTCGCTCAGTGGATCGACTCTCCACAGCTGGCCAGCGTGACTTTACAGATTCTTGTAGAGGGGTCGGGCGAAATGATAGAAAAAGAAATTGACTTGTTCCTGAAAAAAGGGCTGTCCTTGCTTGAGAGCTCTCGTGGCGGGATCTCTAAGTCCGATATCATGAACGAGTCAGACTTTGAGCTTCTCGTTCAGCTTCTGCACCGTGTCTCCAACGTGCTCAGCTGGCTTCCCCTTACAAAAAGGGTCAGCTCAGCTCCAGGCGATACTGATCTCCGTGGTCGCTGGATCCTGATGGAGCCTGAAGCAGGGGAATCATTTCAGATGTGGGTTGGTGGGAACTTTGTTCAGGAGTACGACAATTTGATCTCTCGCTTGAAATCACTGGTTGATAGGATCGCCATCAGTCTGCGCTACGATTTGCGTTGCAAGGCCATTTACTACATTGGGAGGTGTTTAGAAGGTGCTGACTGGTGTCCTGAAGAGGAGCGAAAGTCGATTGACTCCAACATAAAGCTGCTAAATCAGACCATCCTCAACGTGTGCAGTCAACTTGAAGCTATTCTCGGTCAGGAGAGAACCGCTAGCATCCTGTCAGGAATTCCTCAGCTGATCGATAGGCTAATTGTGCTAGGAACCGGAAAGATCACCAGACTCAATGGCGGTGGAGTCAGTAAACTTGTGGATATTGTACTGGTGTTTCAACAGACTCTGCGTAGCGTAATGCCGGAGCCTCAGAACGTGGACTTTTCGCGCTCGCTGGCTTACCTGGAGCTTTTCAGAATCTCAGAACTGGGAGTCATAGAACAAATCAAATCAAGGAAGAATAAGTTCTCTCTTGACCAGAACCGCAACATGATGCGACTCATCTTCAGCGACGAAATGGCAAGGAGTTTGAGATCAAGGACCTCATCCCTCGGGAGCAGCAAGAGATATTCAAGTTCTCTGCAGGCTCTGGAAGCACTTTTCGAATAGTGCAAGAAGAAGGACATATTTAAGCAAGTGATATTCTCGGATCCCGCAAAACAGCTTTCGAGAAGGTGCGAGTGGGTGATAGTTTGTGCTTTTGCTTCAATAGAGGATGTTGGAGGTGGGCTGCTTTTCTATTCTCTCTCACATACAGCTTCCATTATAGGAACAGGTGAAGAGAGACTGGAAATTGATGCTTACGCCATTTGTGCTATCTAGTGCATACACTCCACACATGGGTATAAGATTCAATGCGTAACGAGCAATCGAGCGTCCACATGGGTTTTCTCCATCACATTGGCCTAGCACCAGGCATCGAGTCATTATACTGTATCGTGTGAATGAAGAGTGGCGCGAATGAGGTGTGGACGTAATTCGAACAAATTTACAGATCATTGACTGTGCGGGACTGTTGTGGTACACCAGAGTCGGCAAGTACTTGAAAAACCCCTTACAAGGCTGTTTCAATCTAACATTTTGCTGTTGAAAGGACCCGAACTTCGAGCCATCTCCGGGATAGAAAATTATCCGCCTCAACCATTGCAGTATCAGCTGCGTAGGCGCATGGAACCCTGTTGCCAGATAGGATTCGAAAAATCAAGTATGGACTTCGGGGCGTAAGGGAAACACCTGTTTGGTTCATCAATGGTTCTGACTTCGGCATTTACGGCAAAAGGGAGCAACGACTGCATTCAGTTGGTAGAAGCGTAAGTCTGGTGTTCCGCACGGAGGAGAAGATACAGATATCATGAAAAGATATAGAACACCACTAAAAAGGGCTTTTATACAAAGAACACCAACTTTTTCGACTCAGACGCCAGCATTTTTTTCCCTTCAGCTCTTACCGAATGGCTAACACGTCTGATAGCATTTCGCTGTTGTTAGTAAAAAGTACTCTCCCTAAAAACAGATATAGCATGACATCTATCTATGCTGTAGACATCTCCATCAAATCCAACTGAATGACATCTCGCAATTCCTTCCCATCCCATTTTTCAACACTAGACCAATCTGTCATAGATGAATGTTTCCATAAAAGATGTCTCATTTTCGATGTTTGCTAGATATTTACATGATGTCCGAATGTCAGAATGTGACTCCTTTATAACCGCCAGGGAGCCTCACCTTGTAAGACGTGCAGAGTAACAACAGACAAAATAACAAGAAGAAAGCAGATTCCCAAGAAAAAAATTGATTGCTATGTCTTAAAAATCCGACGGTGGCCACCTCAAGGGCTCGCGAGACCCCTCAAAGCTCCACATACAGCAGCATTGATATCTGACCCCAGTCTTTGGGATCCCGGGAAACAACTTCCGGAACGCTCGCGATCGCTCCTTCAGATGCTCCCAGTCACTTAATCAACTTGGCCAAGACATCATTCCTATGTAAAATCTAACTGTGCACTTCGGAACAGTCCTTGGGAGACTTTCCTTGCAATCCTTCCTAAATTCTGTCGTCATTGAGAGAGTGCAATGGGGGGTTGCATTTCTCTCGACCCGAATTAAGCAGCGGTGCTGTAGTTGGGGACCTACAACACATCTCACGTGTTTTGTCGTCATGGGAGAGGGCAATTGGGGACTTGCCGTTCTCTCGATCCGAATTAAGCGGCGGTGCTGTAGTTGGGGACCTACAACACAACACATCTCTCTTGGTGAGAGCAGAAGCTGCGTTTTGAGAGCCCTTAAATAGGGCCTCTTCATTTGATCCAAAGTGGCAAACTTAAGAGGGAGTTAGATAGCATCAGGGTTATGCTATGCGCTGAAGAAGTCGGTATGGCCTTGGCACCAACGATCCATTATCTTGGTTAAGAGCCGCAGAAGCTCTTCCTACCCATGGGTATGGGTGGCTAGGGGGTCGGTTGACCCCGAGGAAAAAGTGGGAAATTTCTGTTCCTTTTATAGTTTTTCGCGAATTGTGTCTGTGTAACGTTTTGAGCCGCACGGCTGCCTCTTTCGGCTGGGAAATTTGCTCATTTCTATTCCGTCACCATACTTGCAGTGCGCGAAATCGGGATAAGGCATAAAAGACATGCATCAGCCCCACATTCCGAGAGACGTGACACATTCTTGCATAAGGATGAGCAAATTAACTGTGGAAACGGGAAAAGTGCTCATTTTCTCCGGGATCTATACTTTCAAAACGCGAAAAGGGGATTTCACATGCTACAACCCCGGAGTTTGTTGAAATTCTGACATAATCTTGCATAAAGCCGAATTTTAGACCCAGGCAGGCAGCGAAATGGTGCGTACGTACACAAAATAAAATTGACTGAAATAAGCTCCAAACTATGGATCCATCATCTGAATCAGCATCCCTGAGGCGACACATCTCCCTAGCCCGTAGAGGATGAACCCTGGAACATTCGAATATCTGCGTGTAAGGTAGTTGTGTTACCAGCAGCTAGGTAGCAAAACCTTAGATCTTTATCTGTACTAAAAAGACTTTAACTACAGTTACCAGGGTGCAGGTATGCATCAAAAGTGACATCGATTTTTCTCTATTTGTCTATAAAGTTATTGATCTGAGATCCCGATCGAAAAAGGGCACCCGATCAAAGACCCGGTTCTGCCGACCCTTTCTCGGTAGTACAAGAGAGTTCAATCGAGAGACACTTTGAGAGTTGTGTTCATGGAAGGTGATCAAACAAATCTACCTTTATACTATGTAGGACGGGCTTCGCTCGGTGCGAATAGAGTGTCAAGCCAAAAGGAGACAATCAATCACATCGTTGCTCCAAGATAGTCCCTTCTTCGAGATCTTGAATTGGCGGCTAATGACAGAAAGCTTGTCAATGAGGCTTTCACCTGGTTTCTCATAGCCAAAACAAACACGGCTGATTGACAATCTTTCGCCCTTATTTATGAAGCCTGAATTTCACGGCTTGTAATCTTTGCGGGAACTTGATTGACTCTTGGGAACAACCCTTAGCTAAAACAATCACAATAGAGCTTCTGTTAGACAAGACTGCTTCAGATATACTCCTTGAAAATGATGTCGTATAGATCCAGACCGTATACTTATTCCACGTAAATCTTTGAGGAGAGGACCAGGAGATCTCCTTACCAACAACATATAGTACAGTCGAGTCGATATGTCACGTCTGTCCGATTTTTTGTCGATGACTAAGCACTCTCGATACATAATGAGATTCATAACATGTCTTCTTCACCCAGAACCTTCACTCTCCTTCTGCAAATATTCGAGAGTAGTTCGAGAGATTATCGTAGAACTGTAAAGACCCGGGGCACAGTCTGCATAGTCTCTCCTACTACAGTCATCCGCTTTTTAACAGTGAATCGCCCATGCCTCTTTCAATAACACTGAAAAGAAAGTTCCTGGGATAGCCGTGCTTGTCGATAAGATGAAGTCTTCTCTTTTGTGGTGAAGAGCACACTTTTTCGCAACCACTTTCGAAGCACTTGTACACCTTCTCTCCACGATCTCTGGAGATCTCGGTGAATGGGTTATGCCATTCATCGATATGCAGATCTAAAAAGCGATCAGAGGGGAAGTTCTTGCCACACTGCTGGCATATATAACTATGTATGGAGTAGTAGTGAGCCTCATAACGCTCCATAGACGAAAAGACCTGACCACTACAAGGCGCGAAAGAGCACCTTATGCAGCTTGAATCATCAAATACTTGTTCCGTTAAATTATCGGATATTTCCTCCGATTGAGTGAGTTTTCTCTTCATTCAAGCATCATGGTGCACGGATGCACATAGTCGATGAAAAGAAAAAGTGAACAAAACTACATCAATAAACGAATAAAGCAGTCTGCTGGGACTCATGTTCATGGACCTTTGGATCCTTCTTTCGGTCAGCATCGAGCATTTCCCGTAGAGATCCCTAATGTCACGTCGTTCGACCCTCTTATCCCGGAAAACGTAGAGACTTACCTAGCAATGGTGCGATTTCAGGCTGGAGGGAACAAAGGCGCTGAAGAGTTTGTATTTTACGAGCCCAGTCATAGTGTGGAAAAGCCATGTTATTCTCAGTGGCATTCGCAGTTTATTGAACTTTTCCAAGAATCTCGTGATGATTATCGGGATTTCTTGAAGAACACAGAGTTCATAACGGAAATCGAGCAGCCGCGCTCTATCCAGTCATGGAAGAGTTTTATTTTCAAAAACGACCCTACTTTTGAGTTTTTAGCTCAGCTGGATCATGTGGTTGTGATTAAATTACTGGTGTACCTGACTAGGTGGCTGACCAAGAAAATCAATCCAAAGTTTAGTAAATGGTGTCTCTTACTGTTTGTTGTTTTGGATGATACTCTGGACTCGACCGATGTGTCGAACCTGCGTACTATGGCTCAGAAGGCTATCAAAATAAGAAGAGAGCTGAAGGAAATGCAGGACGCTGGCACTTTTCACTGCGATGACGTGACTGGGATGTGTCTCGATAGTGTGGTTAGCGTGATAGGTGATTTCTATGGTCAGAGTGACTTATTGGAATAGCAGGTGATGTGAAATAGGCTCAAGAGTGAACAATCTTTCTGCGACAGGTTGAGATCAAGCTGTGACTCGAGAGTCTTACAATCAGGAAGGAAATTTAATCACTTTGAGTGGGAGAAGCTTCTTTGAAAGATGTTTTATGATCTCGAATAAGAAAAGAGAATTTCAATCGATCCCGAAATAGTACACAGAAGGGACATTTACAAAGACATTTTTAAGTTGGGATAACCATACGAGGATTACCAGCTGCATGCCAACTTCTCTGACAATGCTCAATCATGATATAAGCCTTTGAAAAAGGAAGTCCCTCTGCATGTTTCTCTATAGAGCACTTTTATGAACTCAAAGTGTCCAGTTGAGGTATCTTGATTTTTCATACTCAAGACGACTCCACATTAGGCTATACGCACTTGGTTATAGATAGTTATCCATTATCTTATACCTCACCAAAATCTCGCATAGCGCACACAGGCACGATCATTCCTGGTCACCATGACCCATTATTTGACATGGTCAGTCACAACGAAGTACGAGATCAGGTACAATGGCAATACAAATTGTCTTGCGCGTTTGATTGATATATAAACAGGAGCTCATTTCTGAGCTACAGAACGGCATATGGGATTAAATACTTGAAAATAAATTTATATTCCTCTTCTGCGCCTTTCGGGTTTCTCCAGAAGTTGCAACTCCTTAATGGACACCTTTACCTTGAGGATGCTAAGATCCCACCCATACACCTCATTATCATGGCCCCCAAAGATCTCAAGAGAGAGGATAAAATTGTTCCGTAAGTCGTTAGCCTTGTCCCCGATGCTCTAACAAAAGATACGTGCACGTTCCCGCAAAGCCAAGAAGTGAGGCTTCTGCCATGATTTCTCAAACTATGCCGATGGCTGCAATGTTCATGAGGAATAAGATGCTCTCGTGGTCATCGTTTTTCCTGGCAATCCAGTCGTACCTGAATGAGCCGACCAATCGGGCCGAGCCAGCCGATCAGCCTCCTATTTTGAAAGTCATTATGGGAGTGGTTGCTTTGTTGGTTTGTTATGTGGAGATTATCTTTCCTGTGGGCAGCCCGCAGTCGCAAAAGGCACAACTTGCCAAATCTGCAACTACCGCAGTTGCCGCAGCAACCTCTACTTGAATAATAATTTTGGTGAGAAAGGGACTCGAAGCTGAAAATTTATATGTTGAATACCTAAGTAACGGCATCCAGACATTGTCAACATTTTTTATCAGCGTAGCCATTTGTCAAAAAAAAAAAAAAGTATATGCTGGAAGTTCTATAATCCAAAAAGATTATTCAAGCAAAGCACCAAGGGTATGACCTTTGTGTGATGCGTGATGAGCTGTTCATTGATGAGGGAAGACATTCCTTCGCCTCGATCGTTCCCCTTGGGATATCTATTAATGAGCTGCAACTCCATATTCGAACTACTGCTCAAACTACTGACTCTTATGCAGCACTTATCTCTCAGTCCATGCGTATGGTATCTTCTCAAGACTTTCACTAAAAGGCTGCACAATACATTGGAGCACTCCCTTTGATTTTAGCTACAGATTTTGGTACATCAAGGCTGTCCACCTGGACATTTTCTCACCAAGCTGATATAAATTGTAATCTGGCTAAGGCTTCAAATCAAGTGTACTTTCATAACTATCGAGGTTTAAATGGTAGCTATCCAGTCTGATCTTCAGGTAGACAATCTCATTCGAAGCCAAAAAACTTTTGTGACTCACCTTAAACTCGGTTCAGAGCATAATGCTTGTCCTTTCGTGTATCTCAATGCCTATGTGCTGATAACATGCTATAAACAACTTTTCGGGATGATAGCTGATCATTCAAGAGGGCTCAGCCTATCTTTGGCTTTTGTCAATGCGATCCTCGAGACATCTGTTCCTCTAACGTGGTCAAAAATCTGATCTTTTGTTAGATAGAAGTGACAGTTGTACAAAATTGAACAACATGCGATAAGATAGACATCCAACTGTATCATCTCAATCAATACATGAGCCAGTGCGTACAAAGAGTTACATTGACACGCTTTGAACAACCAAAAAACTATCATCAATGCAAACCAAAAGAGCCTTTCGTTTAAACATCATCATTAGAACTCTACCACACCTGCAGCTCTTCAAATAGATCTATTCTACCCTCCTTTGCCACCACGAGCTCGGCAACCACACCACGCAGAATGTCACTCATTAAAGGCGGACAACACGAAACTACAGCAGTGCTTCTTCCCATGGCACTCTCTATCACTTTTTTGCAATCAGGCCGTCCGTTGCAAAACGTAACAAACCGTCCAAGCGTTTTATATATAGTGGAAAGCTCGCTATCGTCGGTGCTACTATATCCAGCGGTGCCAGTGATGTAGATATATATCTGGAATCTGGAGGAACACCATCTCTCCAGATTGGACATCTCGGTGTAGAACCATCGCGACGATTCCATATCTCTTATAGTCCACACAAGAGTAACATTCTGTTTCAGGTTTTGACAAGCCTCTGCAGCGTGATAATAAATTCCCGGGATCCCGTTCCCTCCTGCAATAAGCACCACGCTATCATAGTGACTTAACTTGTTGTGGTCCCCATATGCACCTTCTACGCATAGTTTGGTTTGAATCTTCCCGTCGTTTGAAAGCAACCTGTGAAGGGTATTCGTAATCCCCTGCTTGGGCTTCACGTAGACGTAGACATTTTCGTTGTCAGCGTATATGCTGAACGGATGGGATTGCCAAAAGGGAAGTCTCCAGTCGAGAAATTGAAGGTACACAAAGCACCCAGGGTACACTTTTAAGTTATTTCTGGAGAAGGTAATCTTAAAAGTTGGATCCTTGTAGTCTGAGCTCATTGGATCAATCTGTGCATCTACAAGCTTTGTATTTTTGATCCTGAGAACCCTGTCAAGGGCCCAAAAACCACAGCTGGCATAGATCCATTCGGCAAACCCAATCCTTGCAGTGTGGAGAATACAGCCTGCTAAAAAGATCACTGCAAATGCGATATGCAAGCACAAGAACCACTCGTAGTTGGTCTTGCGGAAGAAGTAGACAGCTTGAATAATAAGCACTATACAAGCCACCATGGCCACCTCCCCCATCACATAGTACAGCTCTCTTTGGTCTCGCAACAAACTGCCCAGGACAAAGCAGTAGAAAAGATACAGCACGCTATGAACCAAAGCGAGGACTCCCATTGTGCGGGATATCCACTTGTGGAACGCAATGAACCCGGAGTAAGGAATTCCGGATATGCGCAGTAGCAGATTGTTACGACCTGCAAAAAGAACCAGAAGTGGTACTTGGCCAAAGGCTATTATGCTCGTTCGATCGGCTACAAACCTCACCAACGTTAGTCTTCTGCCCTCGGTGGGCATTCGGTTAGTCTGGTAATCTAGTATGCAGGACACAGTTACTATGAGGAAATACGACGCCAAAATCAGGTTTTCCTGGGTCGATGGGACCAAAGCTTCAAGCTTGAATAAAGTGAGCGGGTGTGAGTGTCTCCTCAAAGTGGGACTCACTATGAGAGATCTTATTCTATCGACCCACTTCCCCCTCAGCAGACTGAGATGTTTCGTGTTCTTTAAATGATTGAAGAAACCGACTCCTACAAGAATCACCATCCAGTACACCACTATGAACTTTGCAAACATGGGGGATGCGGTGAAATTGTGGAAAAATGACTTGAGCTCTCTTTTTTCTTCCCACAAACCTGTAGTATTCAACAACACAGGAACCCGCAGTAAGCCAGTATTCAGATCTGACTCCTTCACAGCATTTTTGGTACCGTTCTCCCATGCTGTTCTCAAATCTTCTACTGATACAACTGTGCTTCCGAAATCTCGGCACATGTCTGAAAACTTTTGAAAAGATTTCTCCAACTTATCCTCGTTAAGCTCGTGTATACAGAGAGCCATAGTTGATAGTGCAGGAGGGTAATTACAAACGGGCGACCAAAATGGGTTGCCATTGGGTTCGTAGTCGAACCTCAACTTTGTTGCTCCACCAAGACATGCGTATATCGTTGGCACCTCGTCTCCTCTGTAGTTGCGGCAAGAAACCAGTAATAGTTGCAGCGCTAAAAAAAGCAATCTCGTCGTCTTCATCTCGTGCTTGTTTATATCAGATCCATCAGATATTTATCGGATTTAAGGTTTTGAGTGCATTTCGAACCATATTGTAGAACAATAGAGTTCTTGACACTGTTTTAAGTGTGGCTCTAAACTATATTGCTTTGGAATGAAGAGAGTGAAAGTGAGTATAAATTGCTGTGATTCATTAATTGGTAGTCTTTCGGAATCAGAGTGAATTGTGAAGCTGCAGCATAACCCACATCCTGGTCGAGATTTCTTGATAGCTATCAGCGGAGTGACCTGACAGTTTCAAGGCTACAAAAATTGCAGTTTTAGCAATTCCTCCATGGTTCGAGCTCATAAATTCTCTATAGATGTAAGCTTTGGATTCTTTTATCGAAAGAATCATGCGTATCACATACTGGAGTAGCTTTTAAACTCAACAAGATGAGCATTTTTTGTTCCTCTCTTTACCCCTTACAGCATCTATAAAGAGGGAATATACCACCTAACAATCTGATTTTAATAAGCAGTTTATATAACGCCAGCCACGTTTCGCAATCACCGGCTAAACCAATTGTCTCAGAACTTATAATACTCACTTGAGTACTGACGTTCAAGTTAAAATGAGGTTTAGTAGAAGATCGCAGGCATTTATAGTACCGCAGTGCTTGAACATACTCAATAGTTTAGTCTCAAAATTTCTGTTATCCGATAGATTATAAATGTTCAATAAGGCCACTACCCGACAGTTTATAAATGCACAATAAGGTCAGTACCCTACAGTAGCAAATATAAGTTAAAGAGGCTCACTAGCTACTGATATAAATTAAAGTCTGCATAGAGACTTTGATTCCGACAAGGAAGAATCGAGAGGAAACCGACAGTACACCAGAACTTTGATCTGATGCAGCAGAAAGTGAATCTCACTATATCATCTTAGTTTGCCACGACGCAGTGTTAGCTTTTAGGTGGCTTTTTCAATGCTTTGTGCTTGCCAACCTGAAAGCTTTTGTAGCGCAGGCTTATATACCTCTAACAGTGAGACTTCACCATCGTTCGAACTGTAATATTGTCCGAAACTCACCGTGAAAGGGTTGCTGCAGTGGAGCAACTTATCAGTACATCAGCTCTAAGCCAACGCGACAAGCTGTCCCAACGAGAAAACCCGGAAGATCGTTAGTTCTAAGGTGACAAAGTGGCTTCTTTATTTTGCGAGATACCTCAGAATCAAATGTTGATTCACTTCAATAAGACTCGGCTATTCGCCTTGACAAAGTGGACGAGAGATAATAATTTCAGGCGTGCTGTATAGCAATGGAGTATGGAGCGATGGAGATTCTAGGTATAGATGAGTATGTCTTGAGGGAAACTAACACATGATAGACTGATCCATAACGGTGCACACCTTTTCGGGATGCAAAATAGCACAGTTGTCCGCGGAAACGAGTGCTTAAAAATTCATGACTCGTAATAGCCAGACAGCACTTTAGTCGAAAACTGACAAAAATAAACCATGAATTGCATCACTACACCACCGCAATGAACAGAGAAATTGACACTCCAAAAACGCCCCCTGGGCCTAACCCTAATTCCGAAATCGACCTGTCTGGAATAGAAGACACGACAATTCCAATCAGTCTTCAGCACGAGCTCGACGTAAATTCAGAATCGGAAGATGTGAGCGAATCCGAGGACACACCATTCGAGGATGTTCCCCTTAAAGGCGAAAACGAGACGATAGATATCTCTGTTGATGAAAATCAAGCCAGTGAGCCTGACCCTTCTTCATTACGTATTAATTGTAACCCTCTAGCTGAAGATTTGCCCGCATTCATGAATCCCTTTGGCAGTAGCGAGGGTGCCAGAAAGTTTGTAAGTAAAACCATCGAGCGCATACCTTTGAAAGCTGTGTCTCTCAACTCAGGACAACAGAGTCATTTTGTGCGGTACCTGGATCAGGAACTGCTTGCAGTGCAAAGAAAATTCATAAAGCATCTCAGCAGGGAGGAGGATCAATCTGACTACCCTCTCTGCGACCTGGTGAGTGACCTGCAGCGGATAGTTGCTTTCATTTGGTACAGTATATGCCGCACCCAAACTCCTCCGGTGATATGCCACGATAATCTTCTTCTGGACCGATATTGTGAGACCGTTCAGATTCCAGTGATTGAGCACCGACTGCAAGCTCAGCCCCAGTACATCATCAAAATTATGGGAGACCTCGTTGATTACTTGGATAAATACAACTTTGCGTCTCTCAACGAGGTGAGGGCATTTCTGATTTTACTTGCAGAAATCGATAATTTTGTGGCTACTCTTTTTGAGCAGGAAAATGCTATGAGAGAAACTGAAAAAACTCGAATCGACAGTATTGTGAATAGGATGCGGTTGCTGGTAATTGCCATGTACGACAACCTCAAAGAGCGCGAAGAGGGCACTCGAAAACGAACACACAATCAAGTTGATGAGTTTTTGGAATACGATGATTTGGTGGGAGAAGTTTTCGAGGCCATTCAAGATGGTTTATCGGGGTAGGATATAATGTGGAATATATATGGTAGGGCAACAAACAATGTGGTTTTGGCAAGAGAAACAACCACAATCCTTTAATGAGGCTTGTGATCTCCGCCCTGAACTGCCTCCAGATCTATCGCAGTTTTTAAACACTCAGCTTAATGGCAAGGAGGATTCGGACTTTGAGCAGAATCTGAGAAAGCTGGCAACTCTGAATAGATACCCCTCCTTACCCCACAATCAACCTCAGGAACCTTCTTTGGAGCCTGCGGAGCCTGAAAGGTTATCACCGAACAAATCCGACGTGTGGCCACAGCTGCAGGTTGGGCAAAATGTGGAATTTCGAAATCAAGATACTTTACGAGAAGAACGTAGAATTGAGGAGTATAAGCGTAAGAATTCACTCAAGAGTGCGGTAGCCACAAATTGCTCAGAATTACAAAACTCACTTTTCAAATGTTTAAAGAATGGCCCATTTAGGGACCGAATTGCCGGATGCCCCGATTTGGCTAAGTTCTGTGATGCATGTTTACGCATACAGGGTAGTGCATTTCGTACCCTCCAATACGATTCTATAAATAGCATACGGCGTCTCGAGGATATTAAGCGAGTTAGCGACCAACTGTTTAGCAATCATTTCCACAATTATCTCGATTGTGCAGATGACGAAAAGCAACACAACTTTACAATCGCGCTCAATAGGGAGATGCGTCGTCTTGATGAAAAGTATGGAAGAGAATGATTTTGTACCTGCATATGCATATGCAGAACTTCGGCTGCATATTTGGAATATTTTCCCTTTGTATTCTCTTTGTAGTGAACTACTATTGTCATTTGTTTACCATCTCAGTCTGTTATCAGACTGTATCTTTTCCTTTCGTTTTACAGTCTGCATAAAACATCGTCTTTTTGCATGCAACTCGGCATTGCGCATGCGTTCTATTGCATACGCCGAAATACCAACGCCTATTCGGATGATGCTAAATGGAGAGCGACAACACGAAAAGGAAACGAACCAGACTCCCTTCAATAGAACATCTTTTATCGACTCCAGGTGTCACGCCCACAAGCTCAGAGGAAACAAATGTAGACTCGGCTCCGGCAGCTAAGCGCAGCAAGGTCAGTCGAGGTAAAAATGGATGCTTAACTTGTCGACGGCGGAAGAAAAAATGCTCGCTGAGTAAGCCTATATGTCAAGAGTGTGAGCGATTGAAACTCGCTTGCTCGTGGCCCAACGAGACTGACGAGCGTGCCCTTCCTTCAGGTGGTGAAGAACCACCGGAATGGTACGACCACCCAGAATACGGCAGGATACGGATTCTGCGAGGCCAAGTCTCTTATAGATCTGAGGAGTAGAGAGGAGGATGAATCATGATGGTGTGATTTCAGAAGTGATCGTCTCTCTTTTAATTGATGAGGTGCTATCATGAAGGGTTTACTAAAAGGTTGGGGAAGGGCAAAGTTATGAGGTCTCACAAGTAAATGAGGACTGTGGCTTTGATTGGCAGCTTGGAGGCAGCCACTTGAGCGGACAGCTCTTGTTCGAAAGTAGCCCCAAAACTAGAGTTATACTACCAGCTTTTGAAAGCGAATAGGCTATAAAAGCCCTACCTATTTATTTGAGTAATAATTACAATGCTATAGCATGCCTGTTTGAGTAATACAAACATTGGTAGAGTATAGCCTGACTTTTGGAGGAGAGTTTAAATGGTCAAGATATGACAACAGATGAATCTTCAAGCATCTGCCAGGCATTTTCCTTCCGGCTTGTACATGTTGCCGAGGTTGAAGACAAGTCAAACGGTTTATAGAATGTTCTAGAACAGCAAATGCCTGCATGCGCATGCATATTTTTTTCAAAGTATGCACAGATATGCGTGTGGCTTCCCGCATTCTGGTTTGAAACAGGCCGGTCCGACTCTGTGACCCTTTTAGGCACTAAATAAACACTCTCAAGCTTTTCTTACCAAGAGAATGAATGAATCCCAT
This sequence comes from Citeromyces matritensis, assembly GCA_030570875.1. Classification (NCBI taxonomy): domain Eukaryota; kingdom Fungi; phylum Ascomycota; class Pichiomycetes; order Pichiales; family Pichiaceae; genus Citeromyces; species Citeromyces matritensis. The sequence continues at coordinate 39,058 of JAJLWQ010000367.1, forward strand.
GTCTCATTGTTTTTTTGCATTTTTTTATGATCTTTCGTCAAGCGAAAAAAAATTAAGTTATAGCTGTGTTTCCTATTGTCGTTAAAGCAATTTTCATTTAAATTCGAGAACTTGGATAGGGTAAAAGAAAAGTTTACGACCTCTTATGTTATGAAAACTCGTGTATATCATTCACTGTAGAATCATTTTTTTGGAAATCCCAGCAGTTTTCTCCCTCTATTATATAAAGACAAATTATTTTTGAGACAATGGAGAAAATCTATCAACGAAAAACACCTTGATGACATGATGTTGTGGATATTCTTTGATAAAGGTCGGTTGCTAAGCTCACTTTGAAGCAATGCATATCGATCTAAGGCAATTATGCACCATCCATTTTTGCGACGAAGCGCATTCCACTGCAAAAAGCATATGTAAGGATGTAAATGTAACGCAACAATTTTGTCACCCCCATCCTCTCCCCCACATCCAAACACCTTGGCGCCTTGAATAGTTTCCAGAACTCAATCTCACAACATTTCTCTTTGTTACTTCATTCTTTGTAGCCATCCTATGATCTAAGCCATGTTATTCCATTACGCAATCGTTTATACTTTCTCGACAGCTGCATGCTATACACGCCAGCGATAGCCTACTCGATAATGTAAAGAATTTGACATTCACAGAGGAACCTCAAAGCCCGTTGCACTCCCTTCAAAACAGTTTGCATGACGAGAGGAACGGACGACTAAAGTACACCTGCAATGTCATTAATTTTTCACAACAACTATCGTCTTAATCAATTCAGCTTCCAAGAATCCCCTAAGAAGTGGACGTTTTACTTGTCAGAAAAGCTGATTTTCGAGCTTCTGAAACCTCTAACGATTTTATGGTCTGTAAATCACAGGGGGTGCGATCATTTCCGCAAGTGTCATTGATTTTCCAGATGACATTGGTCTGTGGATGATCGAGGAGTGAGATCATTGAAGCGTAACTTTATCGCACGACTCGACGGATTCCTTTTTTTACAGATGGCATTATTCTGTGGACTGTCGAGGAGTGAGTTCATTGAAGCGTAGCGGAAATGATCGCACGACTCGACAGACTCTGTTTTTAAAAAATGTCATTAGTGTGTGGATTGTCGGGAAGTCATTGAAGCGAAAGAGGCTTCGTTCTACAACTTGGAAGTTTAATGGGTGAAAGCTTTAGTGTTGACTGAGTTTCGTGGTTACGGGTACCTGTAATGGCTTCAGCCATACTCGGGAAAGAAATGATGCACGACGTCATTGGTCTTACAGATGACATTGGATAATGGATTAACGAGGAGTGAGATCATTAAAGCGTAGCGAAAATGATTGCATGACGAGGTGAATTCTCTTTCTCTTCTCCGATGACATTGATTTGTGATTTGTCGGGGAGTGGGATCATTGAAGCGTAGCGGAAATGATCGCACGACCCGACGAATTCCTTTTTTCACAGATGACATTAGTCTGGGGATTGTCGAGTGAGATTATTGAAGTGTGTTCGCGCTATTTTGAAATAGAACTTGTGTCAGCGGCACCAAACAAAGGTAGGTAATGGAAGCTAGTTAATGTTGTAATTGTTCATAGGTGAGAAAGTCTTCTTTTGGTGTATCTGTATATCTGTATACCTGAGTTCAAACTCAATTCTTTATCCGGACCTTAATCTGAATCAAATGGACTTCATTTCCATATCATGAATCATCTTGCATATCCTGCATATCCTTCCGCCAAGCGGAAACACCATTCTTATACGTCTACCGTCTGCATGCAGCCATTTCTCTCTTCTTCCGTAAATACCGCATTAGAACCATTTAGGAACCAATCATATCATTCGCATAC
>JAJLWQ010000367.1:40918-59824 GCA_030570875.1 Citeromyces matritensis
TAGCGGAAATGATCGCACGACTCGACAGACTCTGTTTTTAAAAAATGTCATTAGTGTGTGGATTGTCGGGAAGTCATTGAAGCGAAAGAGGCTTCGTTCTACAACTTGGAAGTTTAATGGGTGAAAGCTTTAGTGTTGACTGAGTTTCGTGGTTACGGGTACCTGTAATGGCTTCAGCCATACTCGGGAAAGAAATGATGCACGACGTCATTGGTCTTACAGATGACATTGCATAATGGATTACCGAGGAGTGAGATCATTAAAGCGTAGCGAAAATGATTGCATGACGAGGTGAATTCTCTTTCTCTTCTCCGATGACATTGATTTTTGATTTGTCGGGGAGTGGGATCATTGAAGTGTGTTCGCGCTATTTTGAAATAGAACTTGGAAGTTGAATGGGACGCTTTAGTGTTGAGTGAGTCTCCTGATCACGGGCTCCTGGAGGGCTTCAGCCAAACTCGGGAGAGGAATATCATTGGTTGATGTTATGTCCATACCCTTCGTCGCAACCGGACATCACCGTGTCAGCCATATTATTCATCTTCCTTGTGAGTGTGTTATTCAGAAACGATTCGCTCGCTGAAAAAATACTAAACCAGAATTTACCCCATATACCGCACAATGGCATAGAAACTCGAGAGATTGTGTGTGTCTTTCTATATAATGTTTACATATAATCACAGATACTCCTCCTCGTACGCCTCCACTTCTTGAAGCTCAGCCTCCCAGTCAACCATACTCGATTTCTTCCATTTTGTTCTGTAAATCACCTTGTAGCCAATAAAGAGAACACACGCCACAAACATCAACAGGAAAGAAAACAGAAAAGTCTCTAGACTCCAGTACTCTCCGCTAGGGAAGTAAAGAGTGTATGGGGCAATGAAGATCATGGCAAAGGTGCAAACTCCACCAATGATGCCGAGCCAGGGCTGGAACCATCCTCTGAAAGGAAGGTCTGATCTGTTGATATTTTTGCTTTTGCAGGCATAGTAAAAGGCGACATACGTCGAGCACATGATGGCGTAGTTCAAGAGCTGGCACGAGGTGATTAGGTTGACTATCCATGATAGAACCACCTGAGACTGGTCTCCAAGCTGCAAGAAACTGAGAAACCCCCAGCTCAAGCTGATGAGCACAGAGTATATCGGTATGCCGCTCTTTGTGCATTTTGTGAGAAATCTAGGAGCCTTCCCGGAAAGAGCCAGTCCATAGAGCGTACGAGATGCGCAGTAAGTGTACGAGTTACCTGCACTGAATGCTGCTAGTGCAAGGGCTCCATTGACAATATGCGGTAACACTTTGATTCCCAAATTATCCATAGCAATAATATAAGGACTGGAACCAGCTCCCGGAGAGCCATTCTCCAGTGCAGCCAAAAGATTCGGGTCTCTCGGTGAGCACACTATCCCCACGCATAAAGCTCCTACGATGAAGATGAAGGTTAGTCTATAAAACACCTGCTTGTATGCGATAGGAAGGTTCTTTCTGGGATTTATAGCCTCCCCCGCAACTGTACTCACATAGTCCGGACCTGCGATGGTGAAGGATGCCTGAATTATGCAGGCTAAAAGACCTTGGAACCTGCCCAGGTCTCCTGCACTAATGTACTCTAGCATTGGAGCCGGTTCTGTCCAATTGCGGAACCCATACACATCATGCTGTGGGTTTCCCCCCACCATGGTGATGAAGGTGAATAGCATGAGCCCAAGGGCAAGAATGACCTTGCCAATAGAAAGCCAAAACTCAACCTCTCCATAAACTGCCACGTTGACTAGATTGATGAGAAAGTACAGTACGAGTTGAATGCATATGGTGATAGCGGGAGAATAGTCATTTCGCCAGTAATGAATTATACTGTTTACGCCTACAATCTCAAAAGGAATCAAAGCCCCTTCTAGAATCCAGAAATTGCATCCGCACATGAATTCCAATGCCTCGTCACAGCATATGCCTGCCAGTCTAATAAATGGAGAGGAAATGGGCAGAAAACTAACCATCTCAGCCGTACTGCATGTTACAAAGAAAATGGGTATACACCATAGAGCGAATCCCAAAAATAGCGAAAGACTGCCACCTTTACTTAAAGAGCTTGATATGGTGACGAAAAGTGCTGTTCCAATGGTTCCGCCTATGCCTATAAGCTGGATATGCCTATTCTTCAGCCTTCTCTGTGTATTGAATGTGACCTCTGTGTCTGTTGACTTTTCTATTGTTAGCTTGGAGCTCATGCAGTTTTAAGTGTCAAAGAAAAAAAGAAAGCGGGGGCGGGGCATGCATGCATCCGAGGGTGATCACGTGACTTGAATCTCGTCCCAGGTGAAAACCGAGGGCTCATCACGTGCCTTTGGTGTAAGGGTCCTTGTCAATCTCCTTAAAGTCGAAGAGATTAAAGGAAGTTGATAACAGATGGCAGTAGAGTGAGCCATCTGGAGCTGCACTCTGTCAGCATTCTCCTTCCTAGTTGCTTGCGTGGTAAATGATGTCAAGGTTGTGTCTACACCCTGCCCTTTGCTGAAGAAACTGCTCATTAATCACAGGCTTTCATTGTATATTGAACCTTGAAGCTCGAAAGGGATTGAAAATCCAAAGAAGCGGCCGATCGTGGTAGTAGGAGGTCTTAGATGTAAATTTAATATAGCTCCCAGGTGATGATGATCAACGGGACTGCTGAAGGTGAATACTGCTGCCAGAGCTTCAGTAACTGGAATTGTTTAGCATTATATCTGCTATTCAAAAAAATCCCTCAACTGGATCACCTCTCAGTTTGACAGATCGCGCTTTCAATACGTTTCCCAGAGGAGCCACCTAATTCCCGCCATAGTCCATGCCGAAAAGACAAACCATCGGTGCATACTGGATACTGCTGGGTTTCAGCGATTGTGTATTGTATATCTACAAATGAGGAGCCTCAAGTTTCGCATGGCGGGCTTGACTTCGAAATGATGGGGAACTGTTCTTCAGTGGCTTGCTCAAATGTATGGTGTGTGCTCCATCGATCAAAGAAGAAGCATCTGGTGGTGAGGTCGACTTGTTGCTTGTGATCGATGCAACATGGACCAATGCGTATTGAGGGCTCTTCATTGAAGTGCTCATAAGGTGAGAGGAAGTTATTGGTAGCAATAGGACAACACACTCTCAGACAAGTAGCACAGACGCTGCTTGGATTGTTCCATCCTCCTTGCTTTCACCAGACAAGTCCATGAGCACAAAGACAGATCTCTCGCTTGGGTATAGCGAAGCTACACCGTTGAGAACAGAAAGGGCCTTTCTCAAGCACTTTGTTTTGGAGCTCAAACTCAAGCCTACTCTCTGTGGCATTATTTAAAAGGTCAAAGTCCAAGAACACCCTTGTGCGGCATGCCGTCGGGAGAACTCAAATGACATAGCTACTATTTTCAAGAAGAGGCAGCAACTACACATGATTACGCTAATTATCAATGAATGGCAAAGTTCTCTTTTTTAAATTCTCCACTCTGAATTTGAAGAGACTAGCCATATCACAGTGGAACAAAAGTCAAAACGAACTAGGACATGTACTCTCTCTACACCCATGCGGAATCTCGGTCAAATCGAAGCGGCAAGCGGCAGTGTAGTCAACATTCGCCTAGAGGACATAAAGAGCAGCAATAACACCTACCCCGAATTCGAAATCTTTGGTAAGTTTCCTAACACACCAAGCGTCATCTTGTTTGTGATCCCTCCAGTCCCTGCGACACAATAAAGAAAGACTGCCTTTATTCCTATAAAGTCTTATTCATAAATCTCCTTCTCGTGAAAGCGAGCCAGAACTTGCTGGGCTTTGATTTGTCATCCTTATACAATCTCTCAATCAGTCTAGTGGACAATTCCTGCCTGAACTGCTGCAAATAGCTTCTCAGCAAGTCAGCTTCCACTCTTCCATTCGGTGGTTGGTACAAAGAGTTCAAAGGGAACCCAACATCACCTGGAATGGCAAAGTTGTCCAACGAAAGATTACTTAAAACCTTGACGGCTTCGTGCTCTGAAGTGTTTGAGTGAAGGGCCTGAAGGCAACTAGACACAAATAGAATCCCGTAGATCAAAGTTCTGTCTGCGGGACCCTTGATTTCAAAGTTTTTAAAGAAACAGTTGGCTCTGAATAGATCCAGTACTTCGTCTATAATATCATATTCGCTGTTGCAAGGATACGATGGACCTCTAAATTTAGTTTTGACTGGGAAAACACCGAAATTCCCCACCACTCTTGAGTCGGATGATTGTCCTAAAAATCCAGAATGATACGCCTAAGGTCAGTTTGAGTGGTGATGATTGCACTTACCGGCATGATGGATGTAACAGTCGGTTCGATCCCCGCAGGAGGCATTTTGAGCTCTATTTCATTAGCAAATCATTGAAAGGAAATGTTTCTTTAACATTTTCCTCCTCTGATTGAGAAATCAAAGTCAGATGCTGTAGAAGTCTAAACTTGCAGTAGAGGACAAAAAAAAAATGTGGCTCTATAATGTCACTATTTGTCAGTGGAAATCCACCTGAAACGAGCAGCGATGTGAGGATGTGATTTCTTCCTGTGAGCAACCAACTCTTTGCCAATATATATAGCCTTAAGCAAATCCTACTTATCTTAATGAAGCTCTCTCATCTTACTAAGTATTCTCTTTCATCAGGCCACTCTATTCCTGCTTTAGGATTCGGGCTATATGGGATTCCACCAAGCACGACACCTCAATTGGTGAAAAAAGCTCTGGACGTTGGATATAGAAACTTTGACAGTGCAGAGTTTTACAAAAATCACTTAGAAAGCTCGAACGCAATTTCTGAGTGGATCAAGGAAAAAGACGCTAAACGCAATGATATATTCTTCAGTACCAAAATTAAAGGTACTTTTGGTTATGAAAAGACCAAAAAAGAAATTGATGATGCCTTTCATTGTGCGCAGAAATCAGGTTTGAATTATATAGATTTACTTCTTATTCTGTCGCCCATGTCCAACAAACAAAGGAGACTTGAAGCGTGGAAGGCTTTCCAGGAAGCTCAGCAAGATGGTAAGGTCAAGTCTATTGGCGTTGCGAGCTTTGGTGTTTCTCATCTGGAGGAGATTTTCCACTGGGACGGGCTATCTATTCCTCCAGCTGTAAATCAAGTGGAGCTGCATCCGTATCTCATGAGAAACGACATTACCTCATTCTGCCGCGATAGAGATATTATTCTTGAAGCCTTCTCTCCTTTGATGCACGGTAAGGGATGGGGCAAAGATGAAGTTCTGAAAGATTTGGGTGTCAAGTATAAACGGTCGGAAGCCCAGATCCTAATTCGCTGGTCACTACAGCATGGCTTCGTCCCATTGCCTAAAAGCTCATCGGAGAATCGTATCGAGGACAACTTTAATGTTTACGATTTCGAAATTGAAAAAGAAGACATGGACAAGCTGAACAGGCCAGATTCTTACAAACCCAGTCAACCAGCTTGGGACCCCACTGTTTTCTCCAAGTGATGTACAATGTGAATGAGTTTCTGCTTACGTGAGATTGTTATTTCTAATGTTATACCTTGTGGGAGGCGTTTACTGTTCCCTATACAAATAAATCAACCCTTTATTACCTCATCATGCTTTGATAAAGCACTTTTCCTGCCAAAATGCAGCGGAGCCAATCCTTGGACTTACGCTGCAAGATGTTGTCGATGCTCGAGCCAAAACTAGCCTAGCGAGGCGAACGCCTTGCATCTCGTTTAAATCACCACTTATACTTAAAAGGAGAACAATATGCTCAAAAGAGAGATCACTGATCCACTTGCCTTCTTTGCAAGCGAATCGAGATTCGATCTAGGGTCACTCATAACAGCATTGCGAAGCAGCACCGCAGACCTAAAAGTGTCAACGCTCTCTCGGAGGCCTCAGAAGGGATAAATTTGCCTGCGTGGAATACTTCTTGACGTCCAGAAGCTCCAGCTGGCTTGTGAACCTTCCCTGGTACTAATGGGGAGGAACCGAACTTCAGCTCCGGTGTGGTGGTGATTGAGTTTGGTGCGAAACTAGTCACATAAATGCAGGGGTCCCCAACGTCATGCACGATTCTGCAAGAATTGCATATCGCACTTGATCCAATTGATTCACCTAGACTAATAATCACATATATAACGTGGTACATGATTCCAAAGCCATGGTTTCAGAGGCATGGTACCAAAGGCATGATTTCAAAGTCTTGGTGAGAGTCGAGATGAGAAAATCAGGCAAAACCGAATGTCGGATCCGGACCCAGGAAAGACCAGCAGATATCATGACTCAATTGAGGGGTGGATCGAATAAGCGAAGTCCTAGCTTGAACATGAGATTCCATCATGAGGCGTACCATCATCGGTGCTCACATTTAGAGTCTAGAATCTGCTTTTTGCATGTTTGAGTTGGATCAATCCATCAATTGACTATCAGAGTCTCCTGAACTGAAGGATGGTGCATTGAACTAACCGCTGTTAACTAGAATGGAGCGAGACTTTCACTGCTATTGTATCAGTTTCTCATATTCGCATTTATTATATTTTTGAGATATGTCTTGAGTCTAGGGTGCTTCATCTCTGCTTTTACAGGCACTTGGAATCTGCACCTGAAGAATACATAAATTCAATCAGAATTCTCATGAACAGTTAGTAGGAGAAACATATAACCAGATAAGGTAACTTACCACTCGAAACGACTTGGTTTATTTGGATAAAAGATACTTCTCAAGCCTATAAACTAAAAAGACTCCCGATGACGTGGCCACAAATTGATCTCAAGATTATCTCCGAAGCAAAGCGGATAATCTCTTCAGAAATAATCTCACCCATACACCATGTCATATAGATCACTCCCCCGAGAAGAAGTATTCTCGGACATTTTTGGTTCTCCTCGTCCGGAGGTAAACCACTCGCCCACCATGAGTCACACATCGCCGAAAATGACACAGGGGCTGAGTTTTCTCCGTCCGCAGCGAACCACGTCCACTTCCGGTTTGGATGAGCGGTACCATTCGCATGCGAAACCAACCACACTGTCCGGACGGGTCATTCCGCAAAAGATGGAGATGGATCTGTACAAGTCGCGTAGCTTCAGTAGCTTACCGTCGTCGAGTTCAATATCGTCAAAAACGGCAATGGTGACGGCATCACTCAAGAGTCCCGCCGTGTACCCTGCGATTTTGTCTCTTGTTGGCAGAATGCTGCGGGAACGAGTCGACGCTGGAAGTCGACTCAAAAATGGGCTGGAGTACCGGGATGCGTTTACAGGAACGGAAGCGGTCGATACGATTTGTCGAATTGTGCGCACGAGCGATCGGAATTTGGCATTATTACTAGGCCGGGCTCTTGACGCTCAAAGAGTGCTTTACGACGTGACTTATGACCACAGACTGCGAGACTCGCCTCAGGAGGTGTACCAGTTTAACGAGGAGGAGGCCAACGGAGTTTTCACTCTTTTAACAGAGTGCTACTCTCCAACGTGCACACGAGAGAATCTGTGCTACAGCATTGCCTGTCCTCGTAGATTGGAACAGCAGGCTAGACTACAACGGCTGGATAGATCTGCATCACGCACGAGTTTTTCCGAAAAACCGGAAGAACGTGCCCTTTGGACATACTCTGTGCCCCGGGAACTTGTGGAATCTGTTTCAAAGATGGAATTAAAGCGACAGGAGGCCATCTTTGAAACCATCTACACCGAGCGCGATTTCGTCAAGGACTTGGAGTATGTGCGAGACTTTTGGATCCGTCCTTTGAAGGAGAGCTCCATCGTTGCAGAAAAGGAACGAGATCGATTCATTCGCACGGTTTTTGGCGGAGTTGTAGAGATCCTCAGCGTCAACAAGAAATTCGCTGAGGCCCTTTCAAAGAGACAGCGCGAGAAGCCGTGCGTGGACCAGATTGGAGATATCTTTTTGGAGTTTATCCCGCAATTTGAAAACTTTACCAAATACGGCGCAGGGCGAATTTTTGGAAAACACGAGTTCGAGCGACAGAAACAGAATAATGCTCTTTTCGCTCGGTTTGTAGACGAAACTGAACGACTGCGCGAGTCTCGTAAACTGGATCTTTCCTCCTTTCTCTCGAAGCCCACTTCAAGACCAGCCCGGTACCCGCTGTTGCTCAAGACTATCATGGAACACACCGAGGACTCCAATCCAGACAAACAAAACCTCCAAAAAGCGATCGGCCTCCTGTCGCAGATGCTCGACAGAATCAACAAGGAAACCGGTATAGCGAGCGACCGGTACCAACTCATCAGTCTGCGGCAGCGGCTTGTTTTCCGGCCGGGCGAGTTTGTCAATCTGGACCTCACGAGCGAGCGCAGAAAACTGCTGCTCCACACAGTGGCCCGCAAGTCCGACAAGGGCGAAGTGCAGGTGTACCTTATAGACCACGCGGTCATTTTTGTAAAGATAAAACTCGTGAACCGGAAAGAGCAGTACCGCGTGTACAATCGTCCGATTCCGGTGGGTCTGCTCACGGTGAAGCTCCCTTTGGAAAATCGTCAAAGAGAGTCTCTTCACGTTGACGGGATTTCTTTGAATGGACCGTTTATCAAAACGAGATCTAACGACCCACGAATCACTTTCACCCATATGGGTCGCAAGGGCTACGATCTCACACTATTTTTCACCCCGCCCCAGCAGAAACTTTTACTGGACTCCCTCAACACACAGCGACACCTCATTGCATCAAACTACGACATCTTCAAGCTCACCCCACTCACACGTCGTTTTTTTGACTACGCAAACCGCCTTAACTGCGTTGTGCCCTTTGACGGAGGGAAAAGACTGCTCTACGGAACCGACTCCGGACTGTACATGTCCAACGTGACGCGAACGCCAAACAAATCCAGAACGGTCTCTACGCCCGTCAAGGTTATTTCGCGCATGAACGTGATGCAACTCGAAGTGCTCGAAGAGTTTCAGACCCTTCTCGTGCTCGCAGACAAGAAACTTTGCGTGTGGCCCTTGGAGATCTTGTACTCTGCTCCAGACCCATCTCGCAACGGCAAACTAGGACGGGATCTCATGTCGCATGTTTCTTTCTTCCGTGTGGGAGTTTGTGCTGGCAGAATGCTTGTCTGTGCTGCGAAAAACGGGTCTGCTCATCTCATCAAGGTTTTTGAGCCCATCGACCCGATCCAGCAGAAAAAACTCAACAAGAAAAAGTTCAAGTCAGAGACAAAGGACGTTGTCTTTTCGTCGGAACCCGTTTCCATCTCGTTCTTGAAAACCCGTCTTTGTGTTGGGTGCACGAAGGGTTTTGAAATCGTTAGTGTAGAGGATAACGCTATGGAGTCACTCTTGGATCCCGCAGACACTTCACTTGATTTCGTCATTGGCAAAGAAGGGCTCAAGCCTCTGGAAATTGATAGAATCAACTCGGACTTTTTGCTCAGTTACTCGGACTTTTCCTTTTTTGTCAACAGAAACGGCTGGAGATCCAGAAACAACTGGATCATTCACTGGGAGGGGCTTCCGCAGGCGTTCGCCATATGGTATCCGTATCTGCTTGCATTTGAGCCTGGATTTATTGAAATACGCCACGTGGAGACCTCAGAGCTTTTGCGGGTGATTGTGGCTGAGAACATCAGGCTGCTGCATAGTTCGTCGCAGGAAATTCTTTACGCATATGAGGAGGGTGGCTACGATGTCGTGGCGTCGCTGGATTTCTGGGATAAGTCTAGAAGAGATTGAGGTATCTCTGAAGCGAAGCGTAAGAGATGATCTCAAGATTAATTTGGTCACCTCATCGCTAATGAGGCCAACAAGAATTTTACTGAACAGTGCTCTGATTATATCTGGATGTCAACGAAATAATACTTGTATTGGTGTAACTTTTTTGTTGTCAGCTTCAAGGATTTCAAAGTGTACCCTTTGCTGCCTTTGTAAAGCAAAAAAATCTGACTGCTTCTCCTACCTCACCAAATTTCCCTTGCTCAATGGAATGACAAAAGCTCCTCAAACACTTTATAGAATGAGACCAAACCGTTACAGTTTGATACGATAAGGCCTCCTTTGTGGGGATACACAGTTCCTGAATATCTCTATGTGGTGCTCTTTTTCTCCTGATCTGTCCAGGAATGGAAATGTGAAGAGTCAATTTCCAAAGCATCACATCTGCCAGTAAGTGTTGAAAAAGATTTGAAACGTGGACTCGAATTTGATATATTGCTAACGCAGAATGTTGTTTCGGAAGTTATCCTGTTGTTCGTAGTGATTCGACTTACGCAACCTAATTGCTTTCCTGATCAATGGTTGAAAAAAAGTCCAAACAGATTATCCCCTAAAGCTTTACTTATGCAGAAAGAAATTTGGGCTCAGTCAAACGGCCCTAGTAGATGATCACAACCGCAAAGAAACGATTTTCGAGCTTCAGTCTCAGGTCGTTTTGAAAGTCTAAGGGCTTGATTCAGTTGCGTCGCTTGGCGTATGATGCGAATTGGAGGCAGAGAGATGCACGTGAAGATATAGAAGACCACCAAAAAGAGGTTTCTCACCAAAAAAGAGCCTTCTTACAAAAAACTTAGACTCAGACGCCAGCAAATTCTTCCTCTAACTTTAGCGTATTTGCTAACAAGTTTCGTAGCATTTTGCTGTTGGTATAGAATGATTTACGATCGTTCCCCCAAGCATGTAAATGTAATGCTCAAACTTTCATGTGGCTGATTTGAAGCTTGATGATTAATCCCTATGGGAAACCAGAGATGCGCAACAAACCGCAGCATTGACTCAAGGCACGCTGCGACTCTATGACTCCACTTGTATTGAGCGCGCACCCTAACACGTTATACACCGGCCTATGCAGGTGCGGTATACACTGCTAATCTTATGTGGAGAAATTTGAGTCAGAATGCGTCTCTTGGAAGTAATGAGCGACCCCCGCTACCCCGGCTTATAGCCTATGTCACTAGAGGAGTTGGAGTTAAAGTATAGCACTATAATCAATATACCTGGAATTGCATCTTCAAAGCGAAGAGAAAACAGTTATGCAGAACCTGCATGAACCGGAACCAAACGGCTTCGAGGTGTCTGGATGCGCGAAAGGTTGAAAAACCTCAACAAAACGCGTTGTCGCACAATACAATGGACCTTCTGAAAGAGTTGCCGGACTGGGTTCAAATGAGCCGCCCCAGCATCGAAACCCCATTTGGAGTGGAGCTGTGGCCTATTTTTAATCATTTTTTCAAGGTTGTCAAGGGCTACTCAGCTGACGAGTTCGAGTTCATCCATGGTGAAACCTTTTTGGGCAACTTTCCTCATGCGGCTTCCATTATTGTCGCTTACTATGTTGTCATTTTCAGTGGTCGTTCCCTCTCTAACGCATTAGGACTACCGGTAATCAAGCTTAATTATTTGTTCCAGCTGCACAACTTGTTTCTCACTTCCGCGTCACTCGTTTTACTTTTACTGATCGTTGAACAGTTACTTCCTATGGTTTACAACCACGGGATCCTGTTTGCCATTTGCTCTTCGGAAGCGTTCACCCAGAAACTCGTTGTTTTGTACTACTTGAACTACCTCACAAAGTTTGCCGAGCTTTTGGATACCGTGTTTTTGGTGTTGAGAAAGAAAAAGCTGCTTTTTCTCCACACCTACCATCATGGCGCTACCGCTTTATTGTGCTACACCCAGCTGATGGGCCACACGTCGGTAGAGTGGGTTCCAATCTCTTTGAACTTGGCCGTACATGTGGTGATGTACTGGTACTACTTTCTGTCATCCAGAGGAATTCGTGTTTGGTGGAAAGAGTGGGTCACTAGATTTCAGATTATCCAGTTTGTCCTAGATCTCGGTTTTGTCTATTTCGCAACGTATACCTTTTACGCTGAAAAGTATTTCCCCTGGTTGCCCAACAAGGGAACTTGCTACGGTACGCAGGGCGCTGCAGCCTATGGATACTTGATTTTGACTTCATACCTTGTTCTGTTCATCGTGTTTTACGTAAACGTGTATATAAAAGGTGCTTCGAAAAAGGCTGCTGCCACCAAAGCTGCCAAAGCCACTGTTGCCGAGGAGCCTAGCCCCATTGGAGTTTCAACTGCGACAACAAAGCAGGGCAAAGCTACCAAGAGAAAGGTGTAGGTCGGTAGAAAGCATTCCATATGTATGAATATATATGATGACATAATATGCGACTAAAAAAGCGCGCGGCATAAACCGTTTCAGCCGGTCCGAACCATCCGCCAACGGCGCATGTGGATCGAATTGACTTGGCAAAAAAAGAGTCGGTAAAACGCCCATTTGCTTTTTGTGTTGTGATGCATCAGTCAACTTTTTCAAATAAAAAAATCTTGCTATTCGGTTACCGCAGGATAAATGTTTTTCCGAGATTTTACTAAGCGAGATATGCAACTCCACATAGTTTCCCCCATTAGGCAGTTGAGGTGCGTCATGCCAAGACCTTGAGCAATTTCCGCGATAGTCAGTCAGCCTCTCGAGATTTCATCTTCTGGACAAGTCAAGCAGTGTAGGTTCATAAATATTGATGATATTGTCTTATGATATTACCTGTCAAAGCTTGTGCCGATCTCTCAGGCCAACTAATGCAAATTCGCGCAGACGCATCTCACACTCCAGCCGCGCATCGGTTGAAAAATTAAAGTCCGAGAAATGTATAAGAAGCTAAGCCCCCGTCGTTTACAGCTTAATGTCACAAATTCATCTACCCTCTGTGCACTTTCTACTCAATCCTCTGCAGAGTAAAGGGTGGAATGAACAGTCTTGGGACATTAATCCTCGCATCCACGATAGAATAAGCATTGCATCTCTCACTTCAGATCCGGAAAGTCCCCCCTCCAGAAGTCCAAGTTTTTCTGGATTGACCAAAGTGGAAAAGCCGAAAAGAAGAAAAAGAGAATGCCCCCAATGCCATAAATTTTTCAGCAATTTGGCTACGCACAAATCCACCCATTACGCATCCGACTTGAAACCTCATGTCTGTTCCACCTGCTCCAGGGGTTTCGCCCGGCCAAACGATTTGGTCAGACATGAAAAGTCTCATCTGAAGGAGATTAATCAAACTGGCTTTGTTTGTCCCTTTCACTTGATGGACGATGCATGTCATTCTACTGGTGTCTTCAGCCGTTGTGACACTTACAAAAACCACCTTCGCGCTTTACACTTTCAATACCCGACAGGCACTAAAAAGAGAGACAGAGGGCTTGTTGCAGGAAGATGCAAAAGCTGTGGAGCCAACTTTGCCAACGTGGATGACTGGCTTTCAAACCACGTTGAACCTCGCAACTGCAAGTTCCTTGCCAAAACCACATAGATATTTATTGTATAGGAAATAGGATGTTTTTAACGTTTGTCAACACTATCCGCTCTAGTATTGTGCAATGACACCTAGATACTTATTTCATTTTACGTGCTTGAGCCTTGTCAGGACTAGAATTAGTAAGGTGCGCCCCAATTGACCTTGTGGCGGATAAAGAAAAGCATGACTAGTTTAAGTAGGAAAATGGCGCAAGCTGGAAAAGAAGGTATCGGGCAGAAAAATCCGAGATCCGAGATTCCGCTGCAACGCTACACCTTGCATATGCCTGCGATGAAATTCTGGAAGGCACTTTCGCTTCTGTTGGCGCTGTTGTCTTATAAATCAGTGCCGCTGGCATACTTTGTCCGCTTCTATTTTTATGCCATTAGAAATCTGATTATCCGGAAATTAGTTTTTACAGGCAAGCCTGCGAGATCAATCTTCCAGTCAACCACGCTGCACACATTTGTGTCCATTTTTGAATGTGACTTTTACTTACACAAGTCTAACTCAACTTACTTTTCAGAACTGGACATTGCAAGAACGGATCTTATGACTACTGTTTTCCGAAAGTTGTTTTGGCACTATCAGGACAACAATCTTGGGAAAAAAGGCAAGGGATCCATTCTCAACTGGCCATTTGTACCCGTTGCGACCGTTTCGGCCACTTTTTTGAAAGAGCTAAAACCGTTTGAAAAGTATAGAATTGAGAGCCGTGTTTTTGCGTGGGACGAAAAATGGCTATTCATCGTGTCAAAGTTCATCAGCGGGAAGAAGACTGCAACTCTTTGTATGACCAAATATGTTTTGAAGTCTGGTAGAAAAACCATTCCTCCAAGAGACGCTATGGAGATTTGTGGGCTGTATAATGTAGAGGCCGAGGAGATGAACAAGGAGAATTACCCGCTGGTGCAACATTATGTGGACCAGGCCGCGATAGATAGAGTTGAATTTAAAGAAGTATAGACAGTTTAAGTATATTGTGAAAGGAGACACATGAGATCGTAGAAAGGGAGTAATTTCTAGATGACTGAGGTGCACAAATTGGACAAGAGATAGAATTCACAAAATAAGAAAATGTTCTCTAATGCGACTCAGAAAGACTGGTCAAAAATCAGGCCACTGACGATGAGGCTATTTTCCACGATTCGCCTTCAACAGGATAAAAGTTTACAGTTGTTGTATCCCAAGTCGTCATGCAACGGGCGGGAAAGCTTCACTCTAAACTTGTAAGCACAAGCTGCAACTGATGGACATTTCAAATATGCCGCTAGTCATCATAACTCTCTGACTTGATCAGCAAGCCTCATCTTTGTTACACCTTCTTCGCATTTTTAGAACCTTTTAAACAAGTGAACCCAGATCCTGGCTAATGGGGAGTCCTCGCATTTCTCACTTCATCAAAGCTACGCACAACAGGAATTTTTCAAGCTTAAATTGCCTGCGGCAACCACTATAAGCCATTCCAGAAGTTATCCTTCTCTGCGTCCTCTAGACTGATCGAATCCGCAAAAGGTCTCTCACCAGGGTTCCAGAACCACAACTTTTGAATACCCATTTCACGGCAGTACTGAAACACCTTCCCATAGTTCAACCCCACCTGTGCCACGCTATGAGAATCATCACTAAGACAAAATCTAGCGTTTTTAGCTATCAAAAGTTTTACAATGTCTCTCTGAGGGTACGGAGAGCTCCAGCCTTTTCTTAAAGCGGCAGAGTTCAGCTCGAAAAATCCACCATAAGAGTTGACAAAATCTATACTATCATTAATACAGTCCCACACATCAGGCCATACTCGACCTATATCATATGACTCGATCTTATCACCCTGCTCATCCAGATCGTTAGAGTCCAAAAACAGTCTAATGAGATCAAAATGGGCAACTATATGTGGCTGTAATTTGCGAACCATGGCATTTTTGAGCTGGTAATATCTGAGAAACAAGCCGTGGTAGCCACCACAAAGATCTTTGGCCGAGGTCCATAACTTTTTATCGAAATCAATCGGAATCCCGTCCACGTGATGAACAGATCCTACTACGATATCAAACTTTTCTTTAAGCTGAGATGCTTTCTCCAGGTGAAAGTCACCCAACCCGCCTTCCGCTTCGAACCCAACCAGCAATTTCGTCCTGTACGACTTATCAGAGTTCACTTTCCTCTTGAGTCGATAGGCGTGTTCTGTGTAAGACTCGAAAATAGACACTAGATCATTCGATGTATACTTCTTCTCCAGCTCCTCTGGGTACAAGAATTCTTGAGAAAAGCGAGGCATGTGCTCTGTGAGACAAAATATCTGAAAGTCGAGGGCAATCGCCCTTTGAACCATTGACTCTAGCGAGCCGTTCGCATGAGAAACATACTCTCCACTGTGAGAATGATGAGAGTGCATCAATGTGGTGTATGGGTGAGGACATCGGTAAGAAGGCGTCAGGTTGAAGGGTGCGCTCCAAGAGACATGTGTGTGTAGTAGATCATTGAGATGGTGTAATCTGGAACACCCAACTTCTGATATTGCGTAAGCTTTGTTTTCCATACTAAAAAGATTAGCTGTCATAGATAAGTCTCTTTCGATCGCAGAACAAGTATTGCGAGTCAATTAGTGGCCTCTTCCCTTTTTATGGTTTCCTGGATTCAAAAAGGGTACTCTGCTTTTTTCTCCTAGGTTCAGTGGATAATGAATATAGGAACTGAGACTACGATAACACAAGTCATTGACCAAGGCGATTGAGCTAAGAGCCGGCTGTCTTTATGGCATCAAGATCACCATTTTCAGTCGAGCATATAAAAGTGGCACACGATGACTGACTTAAATAGTCAACCCTCTTCCTTTTGTGTTGTTTGGTTTCGAGACATCTCAACCCCGTGATTGTTTGTCAAGGTATGTTTGGCGCAAAGATCTCTGGAACCGTTACGTCAGGTTGTAATACCAGGTTTATTTCAATCTTGCCAATCCTGTCAGTTGCGTGCGCTATCACTCTCTCATACTCCGGAGTTATCGAAGGAAGGTTGACACTGGCCTGCCAATTGCGAGACAAATGACGACACATGTCACTTTGTTTTAGAAACTATGGGTTCTATATGTCATTCGCTTCAAAGTAAGATCTACTGCATACGCAAGACCACATACCATTTCGTTCTATTCAAGACATTAAACTAAGCCCTCAAGCCTGGTTTTGTATGCTAACTCGGCTATCCTGTGGGTCACTCTCATGCCCTGCCATCTACTTCAATGTCAATAGTTCAATGGTAATTGTTGCTCCTATTATTCTTGCATAAGACTTCATTCAGATGGTCTGGCTTTTCGTTACGGATATATAAACAAAATTGATAGACTAGGGTGACGAAGCGATGTTAACGGGCATTGCTTTATCCTCAATCCAGATCAAATTCAGTCTATAATATAGGAGGGAAGAATATAGAGAACCCCTTGCCTATGGAATACTCCGTAGTGCCACAGAAAAAATAAAAGAAATACAGATGAGGCTCAAACTGATGCTGGAAAATTTTGGCCCCACTGCACGTTTCAGTCTTGAGCCTAATTTACACCGAGACCATTTAGTCCACCGCCGGTCACTACCACTAGGTCCGTCCAAGGTCACGTATTTGGGTTTAGGTTATCACTAGAGCCACTCCTGTACGTGAGGGAGTTAATGTAAGACAGTTTCGAAAGTACTCGACTGAGTGTACTGTTGATCTGATGCACTGAATGTCAAAGCTATTCTTGCTCAATAAGAAAGGTATCAGCACCTCCACTACGAAATACTCAGATTTTTGATTCAAGATGTGTCGCCAATAAACTCAACCATTTGATAGGATCTTCCACTAATTTCCTCAAAACGATCATCTTTTCTCTATACTGGGTATATGCGAGCGAAACTACGATGGAGCAGAAAATCAAGTCAAGTCTAAAGCAATAATTTAATTAGCAAATATAGCAAGGTGAGCAAATATAGCAAGTTGACCAGCAAACATAACCACAAGACCAAAAGTAGCGAGAACCAAAGACGACAACATGAAACCAAAGACCACAGCACAACGCATAGACGGCAACAACCAAATCCTGGAACCAAAGACCACACTCATGAGCTCATTTACAAAATTTTGAATCCCCATTCAATGCCGCTGACGATAGTTGAACACTTCAAGCCCCCGCTTCAAAATGCTCGTCCCTCATTGCAGCCATGTAAACAATTCAGCCATGCGTCCTCCTAAACCAGGTGCAAAAAGAATCTTGAGTCCGATCCTATCCTATTCTGTTGCTTTTGCCTCATACCTTGTTGCGCTTAGTGGTAAAGTGGCATCCAACCGTCAGTGAGTCCAGCTAATTGACGTGCGAGTGTCACAACTTTAGCCGCATGCTTGGTTAATCCTTAGGCGATCAATTAAAAGTCCTCCTGATCAGAGCTTTGACCACCCATCGCTTTTTCGGTTTCAAAGAAAGGGTTTTCGCTTTTTCCAAAGCTTTGTCCACCTTGCCATTCAGACCTTTCAAAAAGAGGCCTCGGTGGTCTCTTCCCTCTTGAATATTGATGTCACTCGCATTTTCCAGGTTTCCTTTTGGCAAACGTTCAGTTCAGAGTTCAATCTATCGTTTTGCGATTCGTGAGGACCACATTCAGATGTCTCCATCACATTCACCGCTTCCTTGTTGACCGTCGAGGACTTGAACCAAGGGGCTCTTTTCCTAGGTTTCGCCTTGCAATCTGGCGTTTGCATGCGATGCTTTCTAGCTGAAACCTTTCGAGTAAAAAAAATTTCCGAGAGACTTCGACACTTTTCTCTGAATCCATACGTTGAAGGGTTGGTCTCAGGGTCACCATTCATCAGTTGGGACTCTTCCCATTGCGAAAAATCAAACCTGGTAGGAATCTGGAACCTCTTGAGAGCCTTTTTAAGACTCATGTCACCTGCGATATCGAGGTCTACCAAATGGGCAGGAACGAAACTCAAGTCGCCGCTGCTCAATGACTTTACCAACAACCAATTACCGTCATTATCATGGGCCACTACCTGCAGTCGGTCATCTCTAATAACAGCATCGTACAACTCCGAGCCAGGGTAGTTGAACTTGGCAGCTCCAACTAAAGCACCATCAAGCCTCTTAGTCAAAGATGGAAGAGCCTTGAAGCGTTTGCGGATCCGACTCATCTTCTCCTTGATACGTCTAGTTGACCTGACTCTTTCATCAGGAGCAGCTTCACTTGCATTTTTTCTTTGATCAGTGCGTTTGCAGAAATCTTCAAAAGAGGTCCGTTGTGGTGGAAAATTGGTTTTCGACCTCAGGCGAGACAGCCAGTTTGATTTTTTGGTTTGCGCTGACAAGTCCTGCTTGCGTTTGGCAGCATCCACAGCATCTTTCTCAAGCGACCTAATCACATCGAGGTACATCATCTTAATCCGGCAAACCACTTCCTTTGTTTCAGTTCTCGAAAGACCTAGCTTCTCACATATGTGTTCAGCCACCATCCCAGCTAAAACGAGCTCACAACCAGTCTCGTCTGGGAAGTCGTCACAGTTAACAAAATGAGCGTAGTCGATATCGAAAGTGGGTGAGTGCAGTTCGACTTCTACCAAGTCGTAAGCCTCTAATACCTTTCTCTCATCAAAAGCGACGGGGACTTTTTCACTCGGCGGGGTCTCCCCTTGATCAACAGGGGAGTTGCCTTG
>JAJLWQ010000368.1:0-13836 GCA_030570875.1 Citeromyces matritensis
CACCCGATGGCTGTTCCGACTCCTCTGATTGTGAAATGGCAGTTGCTCCTGTAAACACAGATTTGGTTGAGTGTTTGCCACGTAGTACGCATGGCTTTACCCGCGTCACACAAAAAGGACGTGTCAGCAAGTTTCGCGCTCGACAAAAAGCTTTGGGGCGCCATACTAGCTCGAGCGAATTGATTCCCAGCAGTAATCCGTTTGAGCCCCTTGCCACTATGGTGGATGATCCGGAAGAGCTTCCCGACCATGGTCCTGAACCTGAGATAGTCATTCCGCCATCCGACTGCGATGAAATATCTTCTGATGAGGAGCAGCGCATGATTACCTCTGGAAATTTGTCAGACGTCAATGCTTCTGAGCAAGTCGAGCTCGATTGTGATGAAATTTCCTCTGCTGCTGAGGAGCAGCGCATGATTACCTCTGGCAGTCTGTCATATGTAAATGATTCTGAGCGAGTCGAATTTGGGAAAGCAGGTGAATCACTTGTCACTGATCACCTTGCCCTTGTTAGGTTTGAGGGTGGCGACACTCTCATGAAATTCCCCACAGGCGCTTACGATGACTCGAGTGATTCTCACAGTTACTACGATGATGCTTATGAAAGCACATCTCTTGTGCCGATGGGAGGAAACACCGAGAATGATACTGTCGTACCAGAAAGACAAAGAATCATCACCATGCGCGATGCGCATGACTCTGATGACGAACCAAATGAAAACTGTCACGTTACGAAATCGTATCCCGTCGCAAACTTTGCTATTAATCATAGCGCTACGTGTTTCTTAGCAGCTGCTGATGCTACTCGCCGAACGCCGTTGACTTTTCGGGCTGCCATGCGACACCCCGAACATACACAATGGAAAGCTGCTTGCGATAGTGAAATTGCCGCTCATCACGCGAAGGACACTTATGAACTCGTTGATCTGCCTCCTCACCGCAAGGCCATCACTTGCCGCTGGGTGTTTAATGTCAAAGCTAATGGTCTCCACAAAGCCAGGCTTGTGGCACGTGGCTTCACTCAAGTTCAGGGACTGGACTATGAAGAAACCTTCTCTCCGGTTATCCGCTACGAGTCGGTCCGGCTGTTACTTGCGCTGAGTGCCCAGTACTCCCTTCAAGTGGACCAGATGGATGTGTCCACTGCGTTTCTCAATGGGACGCTGAAGGAGGAAATCTTCATGCGCCAGCCGGAGGGCTATACTGACCCTCGGTATCCAAACAAGGTCTTGCGACTTAAGAAATCCCTTTATGGACTTAAGCAAGCTCCACTTTGCTGGAATGAAACCATAAACGCTGTTCTGTCCGAAAACGGTTTCCAACGCAATGCTGCTGAGTTCGGATTGTATCATCGGTTTAAACGTGGCCCCATCTTGATCGGCCTTTATCTTGCGGCTCGCGATCCACAAGGTCTCAAAGAAACAAAGGCTGCTCTGGCTGCCGCTTTTCAAATGAAAGATTTGGGTTCCGTCAATCGTTTTCTCGGGATGCATATCCGGCAGACTGAAAATACCATTGAAGTGCATTTGGAAGACTATATCAAAAATCTGGTCAGGAACTTCAAGCTAGGGGATGCCAAGCCGGAAAAAACTCCCATGGTGGAGGGTTTGGACCTGAGCTCACCAAGTCCGCTGTGTGATGCAACCGCTTATCGTTCTCTGGTTGGAACACTTTTATTTGCCTCGAATACCGTGAGGAGTGACATCTCCTACGCGGTTGGTGTTTTGCCCCGATATCTTCAAAACCCAAAAGAGATTCATTGGCGTGCTGCCAAAAGGGTGGCAAGATACCTGAAAGGAACAGCCCACGTTGGTCTACGGTACACTAAGTGTGACTCCCTCTCCTTTGGCGGTTATTCTGATGCCAGTCACGCCACTGATTGTTGGGATTTGGTATTGATATGCACGAGTATGCATATACATGCTAGAATATTCTAGAAGAGTCCGGATGGAGGATACTGGAATATTCTAGAAGGAATGATAAGAAAACTATATAAGAACGCTACGTATATAGGTTTGAGTATTCAATTAAAAAGAATCATGGATTTCAACAGTTATAAAGTTAGCCTCAAACAGGTAATGAGCACAACTGGGAGCGTGTTCAGATTTTCAGAGAATGAGCAGTTGAAGTCTGCGGTGAATTACCGCGTTTGGTTACAGACAATGGAGGCACAAACGGATTTCCAAGAACGTTCAAAGAGGCAATGGCTTCTAGGAACAAAAATGAGTGGGAAAAAGCTTGTGAGGTAGAGGTCAAGGCTCATAAAACAAATGATACGTTCGAACTGGTCAAACGGCCCAAGGATAGAAAGCCTATCAGTTGTAGATGGGTATTCACAATCAAGAGGGATGGTCTCTATAAGGCTCGCTTAGTCGCGAGAGGATTTTCCCAACTGGGATTGATTTTACCGAGACGTTTAGTCCGGTAATCAGGTATGAATCAGTTAGACTGATTCTGGCACTCAGTGCTCAGTTTGATCTGGGAGTTCATCAGATGGATGTCAAGACAGCGTTTTTGAATGGTGATTTCAAGGAGGAGATCTATATGGAACAACCAGATGGATATGTCGTCAAAGGAAAGGAGGACATGGTCTTGAGGGTCAAGAAAAGTCTTTATGGACTGCGTCAGGCACCGGCGTGCTGGAATGAGAAAATCAATGAGACGCTGTCCCAGCTTGGGTTCAGGAGAAACCAAGCTGAAATGGGTCTTTATTTCAAGAATGGAAAAGGTGGACCCATTGTCGATGGACTATATGTGGATGACTTGTTGATAGCGGCACGAAGTGCGGAAGACATGGAAGTTATCAAGATACATCTCATGAAGGCATTTGAGATGAAAGATCTCGGTGAAGCCGACAGATTTCTAGGTATCAATATCAAACAGACAGGTGATACTATCGAGTTCAATCTAGCAGGATATATCGAAGGAATGCTAGCAGAATATGGAATGGAAGATTGCAATCCTAGTGTAACTCCCATGGTGCCGCAGGAGTTGCATAAGAGTGAAATGTCTCCTACATGCAACGGAACTGAATATCGAAGTTTAGTTGGAAAACTGCTGTTCGCTTCAAACACAGCAAGACCGGATATATCGTTCGCAGTCTCAACCCTTTCGAGATACTTGAAAGCCCCTAAGAAAATACACTTAGCGGCGGCAAAGCGTGTTTTGAAGTATTTGAAAGGAACGAAAGATATGGGTCTGGTTTATACTAAACAGGATTGCTTCAGTGTTATGGCATACTGTGATGCGGATTGGGCTACCGATAAGGAAGATCGAAAGTATACCACAGGCTTTGTCTTCATGATAGCAGGTGCTCCAGTTACTTGGAAGAGTAAGAAGCAACAAACAGTTGCTTTATCCAGTACGGAAGCAGAGTGCATGTCGCTTGCGGAATGTGCTAATGAAGCTATTTGATTGATGCAAGTTCTTCAGGAACTAAGAGTTCCATTGACCAAGAAACCAGCACTGCACATTGATAATGTAGGCGCTGAGATTTTGGCTGCACACCCTGCCTATCATGAGCGTACAAAACATATTGACCTGCGCCATCATTTTGTTCGAGATCTTATGGCGAAAAAGGTGTTGACCTTGAGTCATGTCAGTACTGACAGGATGGTAGCTGACATTTTGACAAAACCACTTGCTGGTCCCACGTTCAGCCGTATGCCTCAATGCCGGCGTGTGCACTTTGCCTGGACAGCCAGGAATCAATTCAACACATGCTCCAAGACTGTTCGGTGGTGAAAATATTTTGGGCAGTCATTTACCGCGAACTCGAAGATCAAGACATGAACCTGCAAACCATAGTCGATGGACACAACCGAGGCATAAAGTACATCATTGGATACAACCAACTTCTCTCCCTCACCATGTTTGCTCGCACCAAACGACGATACGGGTCTGAGGCCCCCAGGCCTCAGACAGCGGAGCGCTGGTATCGCTGGATTGTCCAACGAACCAAGCTCGCATCGTGTTGGCGATTGGTGGAGCAATTGAGAGAAGTGATTTAAGAGAAAAGGAAGCAGGATATGCCCTGCAATACGACACGCGAACAAAGCAACACCAAACGACAACCCACATGTCTAGTTTGATCTTTTACAAACATCATTTGAAATGGTGTTGAATTTTTGGTCACTGGATTTACTACAACATAAGTACGTTGGAGGTATACAATATTTTGTATTTCGTTATAATGGAACTTCTATGTGAAAAAAAAAAAAGTAGAAAGATTCGCGGATTGACCGGAATGTGTTGATGTTCTTGGAGTTTTCTTATCAAGAGAGGGTGTTGGGATTTGGTATTGATATGCACGAGTATGCACGGATATGCATATACATGCATATACATGCTAGAATATTCTAGAAGAGCCCGGATGGAGGATACTGGAATATTCTAGAAGGAATGATAAGAAAACTATATAAGAACGCTAAGTATATAGGTTTGAGAATTCAATTAAAAGATTCATGGATTTCAACAGTTAAAAAGTTAGCCTCCAACACGAGTCAGATGTTGATGATGGAAAGGATGGCACTGATCTGTAACCCGAATTTGTCTTCCTCAAACTTCTATTGTATAGTGTGGCAATACATCAAAAAGTTCCATACTACACAATATATATATAGATATTTGTACTGATCCGATATGATCTTCCAAATTTGGGATCCTGGATCATTAGTGATTTGTTCTTTTTTTCAAATTGGGATCCTGGATCGCAGTTTGGTGAGCCTTGAGTAGTGTACCTCTTTATAGGCTTTATTACGTACGTGCTATGATTGTTAGTATCCAAAATTTCACTTACGTGTTCTGTCAACAATTTGTTGCATCCGAAAAGATGCGTTTAGGAGTAGTGATGAAGAGCTACAGCAATGTTCTTAATCTTGTTGGATGCGAGGTCTGGTGAAGCATACTCAGTAGGAGTACGCCAGTGAGCTTAGCTCAATTGGAATTGCATAACGCCTATGTAGGTATGCATATAGTCGTATTACTTATGTCTCTATGGAAATAAAAACTTCCCTATATATAGCTTCAGCGTAACTACAATAAAAGCAGCTTCTAAATATGTCAAATAGTATGCAGAATATGCCCCCTAACGTCCCATTGCTGAGTACATATCGTCTCTCAGTACTTCCAAAAGTCCTGAGATAGTTAAAGCACACCTCGGCTAACTAAACTGCAAAAAAATCTATATGGAGATGCTTTTAGGAATTAGAAACTGGAATTGGACGACTTATCGTAAGAGCTTATTTACGTCCTTTATATATCTAACCATTCTCGGCGGAAACCGCTGAGATATTCGTGCCTGACGAGGAACCCGCATTCACGTGTCCTGACAGATGCGCCGAGTAAAACGGAAAGAGAAGCGAACTTAGAATTACTTTATAATAGAGGGGTATTATAAGTAGCTTCTTCTCGGATAATATGTAAGCTATGGAGGGTAAGCTAAGAGCTCTAAAGTTATGGGAGTGCTTTTACTGCATAAAGCTATATAGATAGGGGCTTTTAGGCAATTAGCGTACTATTCTGTCTGGCGGAATTTCTCAAAAAGCAGGGATATTTTAAGCAATAGTTCTTATAGCTGAGTGTATAAGGGATCTGAAAACTGTATTTACCGAGAGGAGCAGCTGTATACTAAAACTACATAATTTGGACAATGATACTTGAGAAAAGCTAACATGGGTTAAATGAAAATGATCCATCACCTATTTTTGAAAAGGGAGGCTCGAGAGTCATTCTAAAATTTATGGAGCAGAACGTCTGTTCTTATCAACAAGGCTTACAAGGCGCTTACTTACGGACGAAGTGTCAAAAGAAGGCTTTCTAGGGTACGGACATCCTGATGGGCAGCCGTCTGTTTCTCACGGTATTGCAATTCTCAGGTTTCTCTCTCCCCATATATAGTTGTCCAGTGTGACCGAGTGTGCCACAATATCCTCGCTAATGATCTACCCCGGCCGTTTATCGCTGCTGAGGAATCCTCTGTACCAGCACACTGTGAAAGTTTTACCACAATTTGGGAGCAATATTTTTATGTATTTCATGAAGACACAGAAAACCATCTGATGACCTGAAATAACTGAGACCTTGTGTGTACCACTCTCATTGCCAAGTAACAAAACCTGAGTGTGTCCTAAGCAGTATTTCGAACTCTAAATTAAACTCAGGTATACAGTTCTACGGATACACCAAACAAGCAATTTACTCACCAATGAAAAACCACGATACTAATCAGCTTCCACTGTCCCCTGCCGCTGACACAACGCTAAGTAAAATCGTATATCGAACCACGGAAGCCCGTCTTTTCTGGGTGTCTTTAAGTCACTGGACAAGGCGTTGAAGGAAAAAATCCAGAGACAAAAGTGTGAGATGTATCTATATAATGTATATACATCATCTCTTGGCAGGTATTGACACGTACATGACAGGCCGGAATATAAATAGGAGCTCGTCCTATGTGTTCCGGGCCGGCATTCAAGAGTTTATAGTGTACAATACACCCCTATAGTTCACTATATTCTCATCTAAAAAAGGAAGGCGGTATTAATATCCTTATCCTTCATGTTTAAGGGAAATATGGTCCTTTCAATCTATGCCTCCTAACACTGTGCCCTATTATTTGCAGAGTCAGCGATCATGACTTCAATAGATGTCGATGTAAAGGCAACGTCCCAGCAGTTGGTTGGAAAAATCCTGTGAAAATTGTTCATTCTCCAGGAATACAAAAAGGAGAAAAGATATAAAAACTTCGACCAGTGCATCCAGTCAATCCACTCAATTCGTTGGCGTGGATGGCCGTGCAAGTCAATTTCGGAAGCTGCTGCTATCGCTTTGCAAGGACAGTTTTTGAGTGATTCGGATTTCAGACAAACCTCATTATATAAAAGTGATTGCTAAGTGAAAGCAAACACTCGCATACTGGTCGAGCTCAACATTGAATATTATGTTCTATAGTCTGGCAGCGTTCACTCAAATGACCATATTCATCTAACAGACTTCTCTGCTGCTTAAAGGTATTGAAGGTGGGCAAACTACTGTCTGCTCGATTTCGGGACCTAGCACGTAGGGGAGAAGATTACATAGTGCGGACTGAGCGCTTTTGAAGTGTACCTAGCATGTGTGTTTCCAGGAAGTATCCCAACACCTTTCTTTCTATGAGGGCTGACACAAATCATGGCTAAATTGTTTGAGAAATCTTCTCAAAGATATAACTGAATTCTGCTCAGCAGGAAACATACTTCGTCTCCTCTTATGCACAGGTTTTCCTCAAATGAAATGTTTGAATGGCGTACTTATTAAAACTTGTTAAAACGAATAGTAGGTTATGGTGTATTGAGATAGGGTTGCGCAAAGAAAGTATTTTCTGCGCGTATTTATACTGGTGATTTATCTATGATAGCCATCGGATGACATGACACTGTGACTGCTAATCAGTGTCACGGGATATATCTTCATTTTCGTTACTTGCTGAAGGACTCTTGACAATATGACGGCAACATCGAGGTGTTTCTGATCACAAACAGGCTTACCAACCGTATTACGTTTAATCAGCGGCCTCATTCCAGAATTGACCATTGGTCAGTTTTTTTAGATGCAACGCAACTCACTCGGATTGAGATGTGGACTTGATGACTCAAGGGAAATGAGAAGGACAACAGTGTGACTCTACAGAACTTGAAACTATCTATTTCATAACAATCAACCCGTATCACAACTCTGAGAAGAAAACATACAAAAATACATCGGGGAGGGGGCATACAAGGGAAAATGATGAAAGGCGGATATTAGCGCCATTAAAAAACTTTAAATCACTTATGCTGCAACTCGAGTCGTTCTCATTAAGACCACGGAAGCAAAACGAATGCTCATAAACAGACAATTGCATATGAAATTCTACAGACAGGCGAGTGAAAAGGGAGTTCAGATCTGTGAGCTGATGATGACCACACAACCGACTGCAGACGATCAGCTTTCTTGCACCTAACTCTGATGCGATCAGCGCAAGGAAAATATCAGAGAGTGATTGAGCCCTCTATGAAAGCTTCGATAGAAAAAAAAATCAACTCAGAGCAAGGCACGCGAGAGCACTTGACCCTTAAACCCCGAGCAAATCGCCCTCCCCTCATGTGAAACTGCCCTTGTAAGGACCCAAGACAAAGCCGACAAAAAACAATAAATTCATAGCCATGATAAAGTTTCCCTCCCGATTGTTGAACATGAGCTGCTGCAAGCAAACTCGCAGTGTTCAGGACAATCCCTTTTCCCCAACATTCAGACGTAGGAACTCTGATAAGTAGCGATCAGATATTCCAAAGAACAGGGCATGAGAGATAAAGACTCTCCTCACTATTTCCCTACACTGTACATCAGTGAGCCTCCGGCCGCTATGTTTTTCCAGTTCTCTGGTCAGAAAACGCCATTTTTCAAGTTCCCCATCATCTATGAGTGTATGAAGAGCTAGCACATCCTCTGGACCATGTTTAGAATTCTCTCCACCCTGCTGGCCCACAAGAACCTGGTATCTGTTACGAACAGCAAGGGCAGAGCCTACGCCACTCACCTCTGCGATTTCTGTCCATGATTTCCCACAACGCTTAAGACTGATGATCACCTCGTCTTGCTCTTTAGTATACTTTGACCGCCTCCTTGGCTTTTTCGCAGATGATAAATTCAGAGAGTCCGGCCTGATGGATGCAGCGCAGAGAGGTGGTGGGGGCAATACGTGTGCAAGTTTATCAATTAGGGAGGGCTCCGTTATCCTTGATCCGGAAAAAATCATCTGCAGTATTGATGATTTTTTTTTTTTTCACTCAAATCTGAATATACCCGTTCGTGGGCTTCATTTTTTCCCTGGCGCTCATCGGCTACATTTTCTCTGACTGTTAGCAATTATTGCTTTTGTTATTCTCTGTGACATCACACCACTCAAGAGGAGAAAGAGTGAATCAGTTACAAGATGATTTTCAACGCCGGAACTTGACGGCTAAGCAATCAGCAATGTATTTCATGAAAATGCGAATTCTGGATGGTCTGAAGCTTAAAAAGATTATGCGATTCAATCCAGACTGACTTGATTTGGTTTTGAAAACTGGTCCGACTTCTTGAGGGCCTTTTTCCAATCGAAAACTAAGCTTCATCTTATCTGTCACTTGGTCGGAGGCAGAGTGTACAGGCTATGATTCAATCCAAGTTCGATTTACTTGATAAATAATCTCATAGTTATCAACCAAGTAGCTCGTTGCTTCTGTCCTGCGTTGTAATCAGCTCTCTATGGATCACAGAAGGCTCATATTAGAAAACCATCTTGCTTTGGTGGTAAAACACAGCATTTTCTCAAGAAGAGATGTGATTTATCCTTTTCCTGTCACTCATGTCATGTAATTCATGCATAATGAGAATCGAATAGACAGTAAATTCCGCAAAAAAAACTATGTTGTCTTAGCTACTCACACCAGCCGCAACGAGGATATGTCTCAGGCATTAGAATACTTTTTATTAATCGACTCTGGCGAAATGAGAGAACAGCTTTCTCCTCTTCTTCTCTTTACTCACTTGGAAAGTAGTTTTGTCAGTCTTACTTCCCTCCTGGCAACAATTGACTGTAGTCGTGGAACGGGTCTGTGAGGCATCTATAACTATATCCTCCAGTGAAGGCATCACAATTGTACGACAAGCCTAATTTATAAAAACTGACTTTCCCATTTTTCAAGGAGCGCATTTCTGCTTTGACCAGTAAAAAGCAATTGGAGCATTACTTTTTTTTTAAGCGGCTTCATCTTAAGCTAACGGATAGGAAAAATATAGCTTTTCCATTCATTCGCTTTCCGGTTCATGCTACTCGAGCTGGCACAGAGCATTCGTCTCGAGCACATTCTCAAGGTCTCAAACGCAGCAAGCATACCAGCTTTTGAGTGAAACAAGCGATACAAAATTGCACTCGTTCGTTAAAAAATGCCGACTCCTGTAGTGCTCAGCCCTTTTTCCGGAATTTGAGATTAGACTATCGTATAGAAGTCAGTAAAGATAGTATATTCTCAGATCAGCTCCAGCAACCCTGTGGGCTTTAATCAGCTACAGCTGGGAGCAGAATTATTAGTTTGCGCATTGTTCTCCATTATACACTCAGCTGAATTAATTACTCACAAGCCCCTATAAAGGTCTTCTACAAGCCTCATATATTGTTTGACCAATGAAAGCCCTGGAAAAAAGTAGACAGTTCTGTAAGTAATCCTAGTAGTTGTGATGTTATCATAGTTAATATCTACCGAGAATACCCCTCTATTATTGAGTAATTCGTATTCCGTTATGATAGTCTTCATAAATCAATCACTTTGCAGGCGAAAGTGGCGGAAAAACTCTCTGTGGAGCGGGTCGATATAACTCCCATGGAAACAAGAAAGAAGACACTTCAGCGTTCAGTTTAGGTTTCAATGTCCTGCAATCCACGGGAGCATGCTCGTCTAGAAGCTTTTGGCAGCAATCGCAAATTTCACCTCCTGGTTCATTATGCCTATGGCTACTATTTGAATTGAAGCAAGGAACGGTTGAAGCCGTGTCATGGTTTTCACTCTGCAGGTTCTCCCATTGAGTTTTTGTTTTCTCCACTTTCAATTTCCTAGCTTCACCTATACTTTTATGCTGAGTAATTGGAACTCCAGTTTCCGACATGTGGGACGAGTGCTTGCTCATCAAGGGGCTGCAATCTCGGTCAAAGCATTCCCACCATTGCTTGTGAAGCCTCTCTAGATACTTCAACGCAAAGGGAGAGTGAGTGAAACAAGAAGCATACTGAGCAGAGTTACTTGTATTCCAAGGTTTGTGCCGGCCTATAAAATGGAAGTTTTTTATTTCTCCCTCAAAGTGCTGCAAGGCAGGAACGTATTGATATCCTGCAGACGGTGTCACATTATACAGGAATGGAAGCCTTTTCCACCGGGAGTGAGAAAAATATTGATTGAGAAGCCCCTGATCAGCACCGTCAAAAGAGCGCTCTGGGTCTTGAGAGCCTTTCATCAGCTGGGCATACACCTTGATATCCGGCTTCAAGACCATCACACCAGAATTGAATATGTCAGGCCAGCCACAGTCAGAAGAAGCGGCTAGATCTGAAACACCGACCTCAATTTTGAACAGATCATCAAGATTGCTAAGAGGTAGACAGTCACAGTCAAGATAAACGACCCGGTCATAATCCGTCTGGTTCCACAATTCCACTTTTGTCATGGTATTCGACAAATCGCGTCGGCCAAGCACTTGTAGTTTTTCCAAGGAAAGACTCTCTTTTATTCGCACGTTTATTACCTTATCAAAGCATGCTCCCAGAATGTCATTGAAAGATTCGTTAGTGACAATAATGCACACGTCTTCAGTCGTGCCCAGCTCTTTCAATTTTTTGCAGAGTACTAGTGCCCCCGGCAGGTAGCTATCTGAGGTTAAGAGCGTAAAAAATGCACATTTTGCATTCATCACTGTAGATTATTGGTACTTATCAGGGGGTGTGCGGGGCACATATGCAGGAGTGTTTTTTTAATATGATGTCCGGATGCGAAAACCTGATCAACTCGTCGCTGTTTGCTAGCTATCTCGACTATGTTTGATGTACCTTCGAATATTCAACTTTGTGCACAGCGGCTTATCTATTCATGACCAAATCTCTTGGCTTGCTGCAGGATTGATATTCGTTAAACACCCTTTTTAAAACATCGCAATTCTATCGTTGGAGATTTATCCTACGCAATTTCTGTTGTATAACAGACCTGCCATGAAACCTGATAAGAAAATAATCACTCTTACCTCCTCCTAAGAAGTTCAGCAAATGCGCTATGAATGGAGACTCTTCAGTTCGCGAGTCCGTCCAAGAGTTTTCGAGACAATATCGCCTGCGATTCTTTCGATCACCTAGTCTTCAATATTGTAATTGGTTTTTACGTCGTTCAAGTACTCACCTGACAAAAAATTTGAGTCAAATTCCAGCAGACTATATTTCAAGAACGACAGTCACTAAACTGGCTGAGGTTGACATGTTTTTTGAGTTTTAAACACTCTTTGAAGGTGAAGCAGAGCGTTTCATCAGGTGATTTGACTGGAAGAAATGATTGTCAGAACGCAGGTTCTGGGTGAAGCTTGACGTCGTCACATGCATAATTGCAAATAATGCAAATAGGGCGATTGAGGAGAATCTATTACATCTACTAACCACAAAACACGATTTGTAAATGATTGAGTGATTGAAAGTCCGACAGCGCTATAAAAAAATGTAACTAAAAAGACTACCTCAATCCGGTTTAGATACTAAATACTAATGCCAATATCAAAATAAGTAAATTATCGACTCGAAGTCCAACAAGTTCTCCATCTGGGATATTTGACAATGCAATTGCCATCCCACCTGCCACTTCTCAAAAGCACAATCTCGACGAAAGCTGCTCCGTGATTACAGTAGACCGTGTGGTTGATTGAACACACGACGAAGGCTTGACTGCTTTACTTGCACACATTAGGGCCCGGTTTTGCAAGTCTGACTGAAGTTAGTTTTGACATCTTTTAGACAGCATTGCATATAATTATCCATGTGTGATATAGGACATTGAAAGACTCCCAACTGGAAAAGCTTGGAGATTATATTTTTTCTGGGTTCCATGCCACGACGATTCTTTTCTTTTAACTTTGCTCATTTAAATCCAACACATAAGCATAAAAGGTCGCGCAAAGTCCCCTGATTTGTTCGATTTCGAAGGCCTCCCTCAGGATAATCTCAAGAAGGTTAGTATCGTACATACAGCCTAAAATTTCTCCCCTTAATATTAAGGTAGAATAATGATTGGAGCCACTCGCGAATCCCACGAAGTGTTTTGCAGATGCCTAGTCTAGACAAAACGCGTGGTGCACAAGCATAAGAATTATACGTTAGGGCATTTTTGTGGCCTATTTTATTGGGGAAGATTGATCAGCACCTGTCAGCCTCCACGTTTGATGCTCGAAAAAAGGCATTGCAGGTCTACGCTTTGTATACTGCAGCTCACAGAGTAGTGAAGATGGTTTTATTGATTTCACGTGGACGGAAGAAATACGAGAGGGGTCGAAAGAGTCGCATTCTATGTGATGCATTTTCTTGATTGGTTGATTATTCCGAATCAATACGAGAAATTAGGCAGAAACGCCTAATTTGCAACGCAAGTTTTGAATGAATGAGGTCAGGCGTCATCCAATATTGCGTTGTGCCACTAGTTGTGGGACGCATCAGATTTTCACAAGCACTGAGCCAAGTTGCAGAAATAGAGGACATCGCTGGCAAGAAGTCAGCCTCAAGTGCCCAAATAGTCAGTAAACAGGCAGTTGTAGCAATTAGAAAGACAGCAGTCGAAAAAGCGATTCCAGAATTTCAATATCACAAGGAAACCCGACAACCAAACAAAGCCAGACTATAAAGTATCGAGCCAAAGTGCCATCATTAATTATTCGGCTATTCTTGATTGAGTCATTTGCCACATTAACCAATTATGTCATTTTCAGTTTTCCCCCGAGTAACCCAAAGGTTTCAGCCAGTTTATCAAATAAGAGCCCCCAGAACCCAAAGTATTCCGTCAAGTCCACGTCTTTCATTATGCCCCCGAGAACCCAAATAATATTTGCTACTTTTTTACTCGAGGTACCTAGCATACAAGAGTTTAAGGTGTTTGCCGATCAAACGATCAGCATCAAGTATTGGCTACCCAAAGCTTTAGCGGAGGGTTTCAGGTGTTTGCTATTGGAGATAGCATCAAAACTACTCAAGACCGCCAATCGAGAGTAGAGTTAAGGCGTGATAGGGAAACGGCAAGCCGTCATGAAATCAACGTCGAC
>JAJLWQ010000368.1:13856-59307 GCA_030570875.1 Citeromyces matritensis
GCGTCATCCAATATTGCGTTGTGCCACTAGTTGTGGGACGCATCAGATTTTCACAAGCACTGAGCCAAGTTGCAGAAATAGAGGACATCGCTGGCAAGAAGTCAGCCTCAAGTGCCCAAATAGTCAGTAAACAGGCAGTTGTAGCAATTAGAAAGACAGCAGTCGAAAAAGCGATTCCAGAATTTCAATATCACAAGGAAACCCGACAACCAAACAAAGCCAGACTATAAAGTATCGAGCCAAAGTGCCATCATTAATTATTCGGCTATTCTTGATTGAGTCATTTGCCACATTAACCAATTATGTCATTTTCAGTTTTCCTCCGAGTAACCCAAAGGTTTCAGCCAGTTTATCAAATAAGAGCCCCCAGAACCCTAAGTTTTCCGTCAAGTCCATGTCTTTCGTTATGCCCCTAGGACCCAAAGTTTCAGCTATTTTATTAGATAAGAGCCCCCAGAACCCAAAGTATTCCGTCAAGTCCACGTCTTTCATTATGCCCCCGAGAACCCAAATAATATTTGCTACTTTTTTACTCGAGGTACCTAGCATACAAGAGTTTAAGGTGTTTGCCGATCAAACGATCAGCATCAAGTATTGGCTACCCAGAGCTTTAGCGGAGGGTTTCAGGTGTTTGCTATTGGAGATAGCATCAAAACTACTCAAGACCGCCAATCGAGAGTAGAGTTAAGGCGTGATAGGGAAACGGCAAGCCGTCATGAAATCAACGTCGACCAGAGACACTGCGGTGTTAGGTGCGCTTTGCGAGGGAGTCCAATTCACTTACCGTCACCCTCACTGTCTTGTTAGAAAACACAAAAACGAAGGTTTTGAGAGGGACACGACGTGGGGCAATCTTCGAGTTTTGCACGACTCTTCCTCTTCCGGCAATTGTTTTTGATGCTCAGCAGGTTTTCAGTACTTTTTCAGTTCAACGCTACTCAAGCAGAGGTAAGGCTATAACTATGTTACTAATCCGATTTTGGGACGATGTAGGCGAATGAGTTGTGTCCGTTGCTGTCATTCATTTTCTGTTGTTTACTTACCTGTTTGTTAAAGAAGCTCAACAGAAATTTGATCAAGGGATGAGAATGTCACCGCAAGCTTCATAGGAGCGATAAAAAGTGAGCCGTATTTTCGGAACCTGACAGACTATGCAGTCAGCTCAAGCGCTGACTAGGCAACCGCAAGTATCCTGCTCGATACTAAAAAACAGATTGCGCGGTCTGAGCAGGTGAGCTAAAAAGTGTCTCTCTATGAACAAACCGCCTTTCCCCACCATCTCCGTATTGAGAGGCGGAGCTATATGCAAGATGTGGTTCAAAGGTCCGATCGAACCCTTGTCTATAGTTGTGTCGGCATTTCTGATAGCCTCACCGATATACTTGATTCCGAACTTTCATTCACTACACAAAATCTATCTAAAATTCGAAATCTTCCCCCCCCCCCAGCATATACCTGTAAATTGCCTTGCGAGTGAAGCAGCACAATTTTGTAATCTGGTACCTTGGTGCCCGAGTTGCAATTTTTAAAAAGTGGTCTTGAAAGTGGGCCTTGACTTTGTCTCTTGTTGTCTTTCCGAGAGGGCTTGTACTCCGCTAGGCAAGGAAACCACAGTTTTTTCCGTGATTGTTTCAAAGGGTCGAGTTGCGGTCAAAGGCAGCTCTTAGTGGTTGCTTTTTTCCATCTAATGTTAACGATCGCGAATAATTCAAACTCTCTGGAGCACTTCCTGAGTGATGTGATGCTAGTTTGACTCACACCTTGATTAGCATGCTCTTGGGTCAATCCTCAAGCGAGATCGTTTTCTATCGCATGTCAGCTTTTCGGTATCTGCTGCATAGGGTTCTTTGTTAAATTGATACAGGACGTATTTATTGAGGGTTCTAGGGGAGGAGGAGAGGAGGAAGGGGGGGCTGATTTCTAGAAGATAATCTTCTGGAGCAAAACTGAAATTTGTGGGTCATTGGGGGCAAAGATAAACTTTTGGGCATTTTAGGCTGGCTTCTGTCGCGAACACCTTGAGATACTTATAATTGTGGGATACTGTCGCGGTGAGTCTCAACTGTTCAAAACCCTTTCCCAAATCCTCAAATTCAGAGGTCCCTTCTACTAAAGTTTTCAAAAGTATATGTCCGCCTGGGCATTCGCCCTTTGATCAATGCCTAAATGGAGTAAATCAAAGCCCGGCAGCTCCCCAGTCAAAGTGGTCACTCTTGTCTGGACTCGCTCATATTTACGCCCCAGTGTGATTTTGAAACAATACAGTCTCGCAACTCGCAAAGGCCACCATCACAATTACTACAGCATTTACCAAATCACCTTCATTAAAACAGACATATTCAGTTTCAGTGGCTGGCTTGGCATAGTCCCGAGTTTCTCAACTCGACGAACGAGGGTTTTTCTAATGAGGTTGATGGTGTCGGATTACGTGACAAACCTAGAAGCAGGAATGAGCTCAAGAATTCCAGTTTTCGTATTGAGACTGGTCCTGGTGTAGAGAAGGGCTTCAAGGGGAAGAAACAGAAACTGTGGGGGCTATGATTAAGATAAGGTTTTGACCGATGTTGCTCATAAGTATGTCGATGGAGTGTGGAGAGGTGGTAATGACCATGTTGTAGAGAGAATTGTACCCTACGTTGGTGAAGTCTCCAAAAGTGTTGAAGTGGACGGAGAAGTTTTAGAAAATTTACTTTCCAATTACGACTTTGATAAGCCTATGGAGCTGGACTATGACGAAACAAAGGGAATTCATGGGTCAGCTGTCAATGAAACGTTTAAACCAACGAGCTTT
Source organism: Citeromyces matritensis (assembly GCA_030570875.1). Classification (NCBI taxonomy): domain Eukaryota; kingdom Fungi; phylum Ascomycota; class Pichiomycetes; order Pichiales; family Pichiaceae; genus Citeromyces; species Citeromyces matritensis. Next base: position 16,648 of record JAJLWQ010000368.1, read on the forward strand.
GCAAAAGGGAGCCTTGAGAAAGAAATGTCTGAGTCTGTCGTTTTTGATGAAGAAATGCAAGATGACGTGGAACTAGGCGAGATCTAAGCAGAAAACAATCAGCCGATCAACTCCTCAACAACTGAAAACCTACGTTCATTGTTCAATGCACAGGAGTCAACGGGACTGAAGCTGATTGAATCCGACAAGGAAGACGATATCGATCACTCTGTCCCGGTGGGGCTCTGAACAGCAACAGCAGTCTTTTTTGAAGCTCAACGAGAACACCAGGTCATTGCACCTCTGAACAAGAAAGATTTCGGTCCCTTTTTTCCTCACTCGGATTCGCCGTTTTTGAGGGTACAGACCCAGCTTAACAAGCTGAGTACCAATTTTGATGCAGAAGCATTCGACTCATGGTTTTGGGAGCACAAAGGTGAGCTAGACAGAGAGTTTAGACGGAGAAAGAGAGATTTGCAAAGACAGATGAGCAAGAAGAACAATAGACATAAGTATGCTTGAAGGAGATTTGTGAGAAAATGGTGGGTGTCTGCTATTTTTGGATATCTCTGAAGCAAAGCGGAAGAGATGATCTTGAGTGAATTGTGACCACATAATCGGGAGTCTTTTCAGTCTATAGATTTAAGAACTTTTGAAGATTCGCTTACCTTTTTTAAGCTCTAATTAAGTGAAGGTTATGAGTTGTAGAAGGTTTGCAGGCTTACGATAAGCGACAACTGGTCAACATCGATGAGACGGTTTTGAGACTATTTTGTGATTTTCTACGAGCGAGGACCAGGCAGTATTTTTCTTTTTATTGTTTTTTAAGCGAATACAGGTTTTTCAACCTGAGGCAATTAATGCTAACCGATTGGAGCGGGACGTGGATTTGGTGAATGAATTTTTTCTCTGGTTTCAAATGGATATGAAAACTTTTGTGAAAGCGTACTTGTACAAAAGCACCTCAGTGTGCTTGCTGAACTTGGTATCAATGTTGCGGTAGTCATACACGTCTGAGCTTCTTATCAAAACAGAAAGATTTTCTCAACCCGGAAACAAAAGAAACCCTCGATGTTAAGCTTCCGTCACCTTCATCTTTCTCATCTTGTTGATTCGTGCTTTCTGAATCCCTAGCAATAAGCCAACCTCGCAAAAGCACCAGCATCAGTGAGGCGAGCAAAAATGATACGCCAACAAAAATGGAAGTGGGGACATATTGAGATGGATCCAATCCACCTCGCTTTAATTTGACTCCTATAAGGGGGGATACAATCCCTGAAGCACCAGTAAAAGCCCACATAATCGCCATCGCAATTCCCATTTTACGGAGCCCCACTATCTCTGCCGTGATGGGTGCAAGAATAATCCAGACTGTTCCCATGAGACTGCCCTCAATCAATGCAAAAGCAACGGCCGTTGCAAAGTTTCTTGCTGGAATCCACATTGCTAAGGCAAATAGACCACAACTTGCGTAAACCATAATCCCTACATTCACTGGTCCAGACTTGTCAGCCCAAAGACCGAAGACAGGGCGAAAGACTAAAGATCCTACTTGCACCATTGTACTTACCACAGATCCTTCAGTTCCATTGTAACCCAGGGACCTAGTAAAATCAGCGAGGTTGAACAGCAGAATCACGTATCCAAACATTGTGAAAATGCACCACAGAACTTCTAGCCAAACACCAAAGCATCTGTAAACCCCCGCATCATAAAGCTTTACAATGGGCTTTATATGGTCAGCTCTCGATTTGGTGAAGAAGATAGCGGTTGTTACCATAACTGCGCATATGATACCTTGTGCTCTTAGTGCCCATTTATATGAATACCTGTTCATAATCTCTTGCATTGCCAAGTTGAATATGATTCCGCCGGCACCTGACCCACTCGCGGATATACCGATGGCCAGGTTTCTTTTTCTACGGAACCACTGAGGGAGGATGTTCAAGTTTGAAATAGCGATGAACGCTAACCCGAATCCTTGCATAACACCTTGGGTTAGGTAAAGCTGCCACAATTCTGTCGAAAAGCTCGCGAGTAAAGTTGAAGCTAGTTGCAATACGCAACCTAATCCAATGCATACTCTCAAATTGGTCAAGCCCACCATGTAGTTGATGAACGATGAAAATATGATGCCGGTTCCGAACGTCAATCCACCTACTAGCCCGTAATCTAATTTGGTTGCGCCAGCAAACGTATCGCTGGAGAGAAAATGAGCAAGGTAAATAGAGAAGCCACTGTTGGCACCCCACGTACTAAAGTTGTACATCCAGCATGCCAATACCACTAGCCAGGCATCCAGTCCACCATCTGGGACTTCAGGAGAATATGACTCGGTTTTTTCTTTATCATCTGGCAACTTAGCACTGTTTTCAAGACTAACAGCTTGAAGAGACATTCCACTTTCTCGTTATCTCAATGAATTCGATTGGCTCTTGAAATGAGTCATATGTCCCGCTCCGAATGGTATTTTTTGCACTCAAATATTTATTTCGAGACTGAAGGAACCTGTTAAAAATGTTTCTGTTTGCTGTGATTGCCGGACTGGCAAGTATACTCATCATATTCAACACAGTCAAACCTGCATTTCTTAGATGGCTTGTTGTTCCGCCGGCGACATGGAAAAAGTTGATTGAGCAGGCAATGCAAAGGGAATCTCGAATGGTGTCATTGAATCAGGCAGGCTCGAAAGTGGGCGCTATCAGAAGACGCATTATTATCGGATGCTCTCAACCCAGTAATTATAGTACTGTCGATTTCGAAGGTATTCGAATCTGCCAGGGAGACAATAACCCAGAATTTGTGGACAATTGCAGAGGCAAGTATCCCGATGACCCCAATAGACGGATATTGTATGGATTCTTTCATCCCAACTGTAATGCGGGGGGTGGAGGAGAACGGGTTTTATGGGAAGCGGTGCAAGCCACTTTACTTCAAAGCCCTAAGAACGTTGTTGTTGTCTACTCCGGAGATACTGCAGGATCAGAAAAGATTATTACAGGGGTTTTACAAAGATTTGAGATACAGCTAGACGCTAGAAGACTGATCTTTATCCGTTTAAGCAAGAGCTCTTGGATTGACTCCTCGTCATGGCCTAGGTTTACCCTGCTCGGTCAAGCCATCGGATCAATAGTTCTAGCTTTCGAAGCTCTGGGTCATCTTCCACCTGATGTTTTTGTCGACACCATGGGACTGCCATTTTGCTACCCTGTAGTGTCAGGGCTGTTTCAAATTCCTGTCGTTTCTTACGTACATTATCCGGTGATATCAGAAGACATGCTTAAAAGGCTCGGATTGAAAGATATTGCAAAGTATTGCTACTGGAGGGCTTTCATGTTATTCTATTCATTTGCAGGATGGTTTGCCGACTTTGCACTAGCCAACTCTTCCTGGACTTTGGCTCACATCAAGAAAATCTGGTGGCTTAACTCACATCTAACGACCCTCTACCCTCCAGTGGATGTAGACAGGATGTTGCAGATGAAGAATCAGTGTGCTAAAGAAAAGATAATTGTTTATGTTGCTCAGTTCAGACCCGAAAAGAGGCATCACCTCGTGCTTGAAGAATTCTGCAAGTTTACAAGAAAGTTAGTCAGTGAGTACAAGCTTATATGCATTGGCTCCACTCGAGGCGACGAGGATAAAAAAATGGTAGATAATATTGCAAATCTAGCTAAACAGCTGAATATTGAGAACCGTGTGGAAATTATCGTGGACGCAAAATACGAAGTCATGCTGGAGTATCTAGCTAAATCTGAGATTGGTCTAAACGCAATGTGGAATGAGCATTTTGGGATAGCCGTTGTAGAGTATTTGGCCAGCGGAGCTATCCCCGTGTGCCATGCAAGTGCGGGTCCGCTCTTGGATATCTGCAAACCATGGAATTTGGAAAAAGGCGAAGAAAGCAATAACGAACAAGATAATACCGGTTTCTTTTTTACAGCGGATCAAGATCCTGATTATCGCGGAAACACTAAATATCCTCCTCTATCAGAAGCCCTTTGTACGGCTGTAGAAAGCCAAAACAAGGATGAGATCAGAGAGAGAGGTGAACAACTTGTTCTTGCAAAGTTTTCGTCTCATAGTTTCCAGAAAGGCTGGCTTGAGTGTTTGCAGGAAGCTGAAGCCTTGGAATTTTACAAGCGAAACAACAGACCAAAGGTTGAAAAGTTGTATTAGTTTGATGCAAAGATTATTAAGCTTATATTTCAGAGCCCGAATCAGGATTGGCTATCCTCAAACCAGTTTTATGCCTCACATCTGGCAGACTTTCGTCGCTGAATCTTCGCGTGCCTTTTTCTAGAGTATTCTCTCTTGAAAACCTGTAGGCGTTGTTTTTCACATAATCAGATATTGTTCCTTGATCGTTATTGTCCTTGAATTCTTCGCTGCCCTTCTTTCTTCGCCTCAAAAGAAGAAACGCTGCAGCTATTATTATAAAGAGCCCACCAACGATGCCGACAACGATGCCTGCGATAGCCCCTCCGCCTATGTTGGCACTTCTGCTCTGTGGAGCAGATGATGCGGAGGGCTGAGATGAGGACTCTGATTTTGTCACAACAATGGTTTGCTGAGCTCCCGTGGATGTAAATGACGTGACCTGATCCGCTTGTGTTGACGACGCCTCTGTCAAAACAGCGGTGCTGCTTTCCGTCTTTGACGTTATCGTCGAAGCAGAGGAACGGGTGGTTTGGGTGGAAGATGCGGAGCTGGCCTTGGTTTGAGATGAGGTTGTTGTGGAGGAACTTGCCGACGATGAACTTATCAAGGACGCCTGACTGGATGTTTGAGACCTGGAGGAGCTCTGTGTAGATGATGTTGACGACCGATCTATAGAGGAGCTCGAACCTTCCGAGGATCCATCCGATGCTTCCTCGGTAGAGTAAAGCGAATAATACTTGCTAGATCCACAATTCTCATATGGCCACCCGTAACAAGCAGTGTTGCAATCTGAATCGCTGACCATGTCGTCTGTTGAAGGGACATCGTCACCGCAGTAGCATTCATTTCCCCGCAAAAGGGCGGCAACTGTATTGTCTGAACATGTTTTCTGACATAATGACGATGATTGGTATTGATCGGTGCTTTCGAGAGAAAGACCTGAGACAGAGTCCCTCGAGAAGCATCCAATGTACGTAAAAGAATCTGATCTGGCATATGCAAGAAGACTGAGGGTTATCACCACGGCTCTCATCCCAAAATGATCACTGTGTAGTGAACGTTTCCTGATTGATCTGGATCGGATGCAGTATGCGTATAATCTGCCTTGCATTCCAAGGTGAAGAATGTTTACATTTCAGCTTGAGGGTCCCGATTGTCAAGGGTTTTCGCGTTTGCATATGCAAGTGAACGCACTTCAGAACCATTTGTTAAGGGAGGACGCGTTCTGAATTATCAACCTCTCACTATATCTCCTGGCGTAGATATGTTTTCTTATGTTGATCTCTCCAGAAAGAGATTCTGCAGTGAGTGTTAAAGCACAAAATCTCCAAATTTGTTGCGCTAAGCTTCACGGGCATCCAAGTGGGAGGCGCAGCATGAACCGCGTTTTTGCGCGTAAAACATTTACTAAGCAACTCCTTTTGTATATATAAAAAAAAACCAGTTACGCCAAACGCTTTCTTCGACTCTCGTCTGTGATACATTCTCTTTTCACTCTTATCGGTGAGGTACCCTTTCGCAAGGTTGTTCTTTCTCGCTAGAGAGCCTCTAGAGGAGAATCGCAATAAATCAGTCGTTGAAATATCAAAAAACTGATCTGTGCTTCGAAATAATTAGGTTTGCCGAGGAGCACGCGGATCTAAATTGTGCTCAATAGAGCAGTTTCATCTCATCTGTTTGTGGACCAGCAGTGTTTGAATCTACTATATTATCACCTCGATGCAATGATTTGGACCTGCGTTATCTGACGTCTGAGCTTTCTGACCTGTAACATCCATAATTGTAACGATCCTGAAGTCTCATTTTGGTGATATTCGAGTGGAGCAATTTCTCGTTAAATACAGGTGTACTCGTGATTGCTGCATACACCTCGACTTTATTCCTAGACACTGCCCGTTTTCTCAACTTCTGAGCATCGTCTTGTAGGTTGCCGCTAGAAGCTCTCACATGGCCGATCATTGAACGTACATATAATTTTTTTAATCAATGTATTGAGTGATCCTTCAATGCCCAACCAGAGATTAAGCAAAGCTGAAAGGTTTGAGTTGTGCTGCTACATAAAATTCAAAGACGCGTAACTGTCCACTCATAATATGAAGTCAGAGTGATCAGATGTCTAAGCCAGTCTCACTCTGCGACATAAATAAGAAGCGACAAACGCCTGGAGAATTAACGCTTAAACAAGGGAATACTTTTTGCCCAATCTATTGCTCATTCATGCCCTAGAAGGAATGATGAATGATGAACGTTAAGTTTTCAAGCTATGATCATAAATTTTGTCGTCCAAACACCAAAGCGCGTTGCAAGGATCTTCAGGCTGATCTCCTTCCAGACGTATGTATCATGTCTCTGGCTGCACCTTTTACAATAAAACACACAGACTATGGTACTCATTTTTCAAGAAACTTGACACGCGAAACTGCAGACCACTAGCAGCTTGAATGCACAAAGCGTGACTCTAATTTATTGACACAGGAAACTCATTGCGCATACCAGGGTCTTTTGAATTCATAAGTGAAAGCAAGAGACCCGATGGAGGAGAAAGCCATTTATTCTAGGTCACCTGCTTATCTAGGTTTAGATGAGCGCAGCATAAAAAACTGCACCAGGCTTCGTATTCAAGATTGGCTATTGAAAACAGCCTGAGCCTGTTGTTTCAGCATGCATTGCAATTCCAGATTCGAAATCTATGCGCCATAATCTACTCTCCGTCACTTGACGCTGTAAAGATCAATCTGTTCGTTCCGAAGTACATATAGCCATGCCAAAGCTATTCTTTGTGGGAACTAGTGAGAGTGACATCCGTTCCTGTTGTATTTTGAATTTCCTTTCGGCCAGAAAAGGTGCTGTCATAGCCATTTGCAGACTCTTGAGTAGTGAGAGAGGGCCTTCGATCCTGATTCAGGCCGGAAACCAGCACACTTTCGTTCCCAAGCATATCAGCTGGGATTGGGGTACTCGATATGGTAGGTAAACGAGTCGCTTCGACACGAGGAGGATTACTCGGGGCAAAGAGTGAAGCTCTAGAAACGGGAGTTTTCAGCTGGGTCATTTGCTGCAGCCGGTTGAACCACTTCATCATTGAAGCATAGCTGTCGGCGCGAAACATCCAATTGTGACCCCTGTGAATCAGTCCGTTTTGTTTAGTGCGTAAAACAAACCTGTGAACACTATCATTCTTGCCAGAATGCTCACTCACTTCGCATTCATCCAAGGAGATGGACATGAGAGGAAAGGGATCCTTTTTCCTATCATCTGATTTGAACTCGTGAATAAAACAAGGTGTGAGCACATAGTATCCTTTAGAATACGATTTCAGGAATTTCGACCGGCGTTCAAGATATCCCGAACAAACCTGGCTCGATAGGTTGTTATTTTCGTGGGGGAAATGAATATTTTGGTACTTTCTAATGGGCAGATCCATTTCGATAAAGTTTGAATCTTTGGCAATGAATGCATTCCATTCAAAGGTGGGATCTTTAGTGAGGAATGTGCTATCCAAACGACTGATCAAAACGTCAAACACAGTTTGCGCTTCTTGACCCAAAAGCCTTGCATAAATGGTGAGTGCATTCTGAACTTCTGTCACAACAACTTTTTCTAGTTCCATCCCAGAGGTCTGTAAGTTGATGTAAGCTTCGTGTAAAAAGTTTTCTTCCGCCAGCTGGGTTTTGATCTGGCGTTCCAGCTGTAGTTTGCATATGTAAGGATCATGACGCGGATGCAGATTTGAAGCATTCTTCGAGCTGATGTCAATAGCATGCACATATGAATTGAGTTCATTCTTGGTCTGATGTAGCTCTTTACCTATAGTGTTCTTGAAATCGCTCTGCAGACCTCTAATCTCTCTCATTTTAACCAACAAATCTCTGCGTAGGTCTTCTAGCCGGGGTATAACGCCCTGAGTCACTTCTCTAGTGGTCCTAGCAGCATTTGCTCCGGCAGCCTCATGAAACTTTGTGAGCACGCTGGGAAGATCGTGAACTGAGCCATTCCCCAAAGGTAGGAAAAATCTGTTTAGCATGGCAGCCTCTTCGTCCTGTGGGTCAGCGGATGTAAAAGGAAAGCTTATCGCATGCTGAAGACGCATCTGCTGGCGTACAACTTCCTCATGCACGGAAACCGTTTCCTTAAGATAAAGCAACAGACATTTGATGATAGTTCTCCATGATGCAAAGCGTGAAGCCAATACCTCTGTGGGATTTCCTGAAATAGGCACTTGAATGGATAAAGGGTCGTGTGGGTCACTTTGCGTGGGTTTCCTCAGAAGGTTGGCCCGTTCAGCCGATTTGGAAGAAACAAAAGATTTTGTCTGTTCCTGTTGCCTCTGCTGTGTCTCTAGCTGCTGCAGTTTGAGTTGGTTTTGCAATGACTGATTTTGAGACACAATAGACATAGCGTTAAATTTGAGTGTTGCCAATGCCGTTTTGGGAAATGAAATTAGCCTGTTCTGTAAGATCCTAACACCACATTCATGCATGGGGTCTCCTTGCAGATTGCGTCAAACCTGTATAGTGCCTCACCAAGTTCCAAGTTATGAAGGTCACTGCACTGATATGACACTTTATTAGCTCTGTTTTATAATTTGACAGCAGCTAAATGGTGAATCAAGTGAAACCAAAGGGAGCGTGTCAATAATAAATGCGTGCGACCTCGACTACCCTTGAAAGTTGTTGGCTTTTGATAGCGCTTTTTTTATCCGTTCCGCTTGTGACATCAAGGTACCTGAGTGAATATTCTCGAATAGCTCACTCACTGCACTCTATGCTTTTCCGGCCGACCAGGTAACAGAGAGAAAACCTTTGATGGAGTTAATAGGCTTTACATAATGATCATGAAATATGCCGCGCACTGGTGACACTTGCGAAGCTTCTCGACATGCTTAAAATAGCTCTCAAGTACTTGCTCTACTTTGGTGTCATTGCCTTTTTATACCTGAAATATCTCTGCTTAAATCTGCTGCTTCCAAGCACTATTATCATGTGAGAAAATATAAGCCGAAAAGTGAGACGTTGACCCACAAGCTAAAGAAACTTAACTACACTACTGTGCACTTTGGTATTTACAGAAGAAATCATTCGACGGTTCGTTCGTCGCTTCTATTTTTCAAAGAGTCAGTGGACTTGAAAATTCAGTGTGAACGACCTCGATCGTAAAACCTCAAAAATCCTGTATTTAATAAACGCCTTTCATTGATACTTAACTATCAGATAGCATGACACCCACCATTTCCTCTAGAGGACCAAAGTCCTTCTGCTGGACCAAATCAAACTCATCCACAAACAACACGAAATGCTTTAATGAGGTATTAAGATGCGTTTGAAGTCCCAGCTCAGTGATCTCATCAAAATGGTGACAGTAAATGTGGGCGTAAATCCTAAACATTCTTTTCATCATGGTCTTCACAAGGGCTCCAAACTGCAAGGGAAAAGGCTGACCAACTTTGGTAGGGAATATTTTATCATCATCGAAAAATTGCTGGATCCAGCTCATGAGATTCTCCACATACTCTGGAGCACTCATCGATCGTGGCTTGCTCGAGCCAAGAGTTGGATCCTGCCATAAATATTCATATTCCTGAGTGGCAATCATCCGAGGACAAGTGGAAGGAGAGCAAAACTCTGTGATGGTCCCATAAAGCATATTTATCTGATTATAGAAATCAACTACATGGACAGCAAGCCATTCGTTCAGATCTTCGTCTCTAGGAAGCTTTACCGCCTGAGCAAGAGCGCTGCCAGATCCCAATGTGGATTCGGCATATGTGCGTATATCCTTGTGTGAGTTGAGATTTGGCTGGTTAGTCAATACCCGTGACGTCTGGTCCGCCTCGTTCGCTCTTCGAAATCCCCGTATGGTCTTCATAGTGTGGGCGCCATTGCCGATGTGCCTCAAAGAGTTAGACTTGACTCACGATGTAGAAACTTACAAATTCTGAAAGAATGACATTGTGATACACAGTATATGGGGGTTCGAGTCGAGGGTATTGTATTTAGTCGAATGGGGTACGCTGGAGTATTTAGCCGAGTGTGGTGGGTTGGAACACGCGTCTTTGAACAAAAGGCTCTGCAAATTCGCTTGAAATATTGATGATGTGATTTGTATCAACGCATCTAGTGAGTCTTTACTCGAAGAACTCAAATTCGATAGAGCTTTCTAAGCCAACCGTTTACCTTTCAAAACATCGAGTCGATATAAGACTGGGCGTACCCTGTATTGCTCGAGCTCAAAAGCACAGGAACACCTAAGCGCAGGCTCACTTCCCATATACGTAACAAGTTCACTAATAAGTACAGAAGCAGAGTTACAATCATATCGATATCGTGCTGGAAATGTGGAGGAAAACAGTTAATCCACGATTGGTCTTCATGCCGAGTTTGTCTGAAGGAATTGCCGAGGACATCAAAGAGGATAATTGACAAGACGTGATTTCTTTGTCACGTGACATCTCACAATTCTAGCATCAATGTCAGAAGTTGACCATAGCTTCTCTCGCAAGGCAAAGGATGTCGTAAGTGGAGAGAGAGACTCTTGAACTGACAGTTTAGGCGGCCGGCTTCTTTGGGGGCGCTGTGCAGGTCTTGATTGGCCAACCGTTCGATCTTGTCAAGGTGAGAACTCAGACTCTGCACCACGCATCGCCTTTGAAGGTTTTCAAGGATGCTCTCGAGAAGGAAGGACCTTCAGCGTTCTATAAAGGAACGCTTGCTCCACTTTTCGGAGTGGGATTCTGCGTGAGTCTGCAGTTCTATGGCTTTTTAGAAGCCAAACGACAGATTTTGAGCAGAAATCCTCTGCGAACTGAACTAAGCTTACCTCAATTCTACTACGCAGGAGCTTTTGCAGGTATAGTAAACACTCCTATTACATGCCCCGTGGAGCAAGTTCGTATCTTGCTACAAACGCAGCCTTCTGGAACCAATGCAATATACAAAGGTCCCTCAGACGCGGTCCTCAAGATTTTCAGGCAAGACGGTTTGTTCAAAGGGTTGAATCGTGGCTTTAATGTGACTCTAGTGAGAGAGGCTCAGGCGTACGGAGTGTGGTTTCTCACTTATGAGTATTTGATGCAAAGAGAGATACGCAAGAACAATATAGCTAGGGGAGATATAAGCACCCCGAAGTTGTTGTTATATGGGGCCACAGCAGGTGAAATGCTGTGGTTGAGTTCGTACCCTCTGGATGTCATCAAGTCACGTATTCAAAGCGACTCTTTTGGCTCGCTTTCGAAATACAAAGGCAGTGCCTTCAAGGCTGCTAAAGAAATCATGGCCAAGGAGGGAATCTTGGGATTTTGGCGAGGTATAGGACCTACTCTTTTGAGAGCGATTCCTTGTAGCGCAGGCACCTTTGCATCTGTTGAGTTTGCGCTGCGAATACTTGGCTAGGAGCCCAAATAAAATATTCTTTTTATTTCATGCGGTAATCATCTTTTTAAAACTGAATCAAGTCGATTATTACTCTTATCAGCTTTCATCGGCTTTTTTTTCGGCCCTTTTCAGCTCCACCCGAGAACTCTGTATTATTCACCCCATGACACCCTGTAAGGAGAGAGGACGATGTGTCTGAATTATGCGATCTACCACTTTAATTGCAAGATTTTTTCACAGACCTGCGTCTCGCACTAGGCACTCACCCTTATTCTCGTAAGCTTTTAGTAAGATGTCAACGAGTTTCGAGTGATACAGTGTCAGCGTGAGTAGCAAAGTGATGTATAAGATTGGGCGATTGTTCGCTTTTCAAGGTCACTTTACTGAACGTGCAACCTTATGTTTATTTTTTTTGTAATTGATAAGAAGCGATCGCAATATAGTATGCAACACTTAAAAAAATAGCAAAGATGAAGAGCCATGCTTAACATTTTGAGGAAAGCGATCACTTGTCGTGTATTTCATGGTCACGAAACTGCTTGATTATTACTTACATATCGCATCACGTGGTAAAAATGCGATGAGCAAGCATTCACTATCCCTGCACCAACCTTGAACGGAATGAGCCAGCATCCTCTCAAATTCAATTTAGAGGACCCAGATTCTGATCCGTTTGAAAATGCCCTAATATCAGACGCTGATGACATTCCAGCGTTCAAAACGCCACAATATCAATCCCGCACTCCGGAACAACTGCCCTTGTTTCAGAAAAGGCCCTTAACAGATACGCCGGTCGTATCAACGACGGCTTCTCCGACATTCTCTCCATTGGGTCCCAGTGACAATGAAGAAGAGGAAGGCTTGGATCTTCAACACCTATCGGATCCTGACGCACAGCCGACAACACCAGCTACGAGGCCATCCTTAGATTCTCAGCTTACCAAGACGATTCCACCCACTCTAGATATACCGGGTCAAACAAGATCTCGTGCAAATCCCGAGGGCCGACTCACCACCAGTGAAAAAGTTGTTGTGGTTATGATTGGCCTTCCTGCCAGAGGTAAATCGTACCTTTCTAATAAGCTGACGCGGTATCTGAATTGGCTTCAAATTAACTGTAGACTATTCAACGTGGGAAGCACTCGCCGCAAAGAAGCCCGTGGCTCCCAACAGGCTGACTTTTTCTCCCCAGATAATAAGGAGAGTGTAAAGATGCGTGAGCAGTGGGCCCTCAAAACGCTTGAAAATCTTTTAGACTATCTTCTCACTGGCGATGGTTGTGTTGGTATATTCGATGCTACAAACTCAACTAAGCTGAGAAGAACTCGCATCCTAGATGCCATCGAGGTAAGAACCAAAGGAAAACTCAAAGTTTTGTTTTTAGAGAGCATATGCACCGACAGGGCCATCATTGAAGAAAATATGAGACTCAAGTTAAGCGGACCGGACTATAAAGACGTGAATCCAGAAGATGCATACAAAGATTTCGTGGAACGGCTAAAGAACTATGAAAGCGCATATGAGACAATCGATGAAGAAGAAGAACAGGGCAAATCTTCAAATTTTCAGTACGTAAAGATGATTGATGTGGGAAGAAAAGTCATCACATACAACATTCAGGGATACCTGGGCTCTCAGATCATCTACTATTTGCTGAATTTCAATCTGGCGGAGAGACAGATTTGGATAACCCGTCACGGTGAATCAGTAGACAATGTCAATGGCAGAATTGGAGGCGATTCCGGACTTACAGAGCGTGGTTTGAAATTTTCCAGAGCGTTACCTCGATTCATGAAATTTAAGAGGAAGGAGTTCCGTGAGTATCAACTGCGCACCTTCAATGAGAAAATCAAAATCAGATACGGTCAAGATGAACCGCAAGAGCCACCTGAGCCTTCATTTAGTGTTTGGAGTTCGATGCTTCGAAGGAGCGTGGAAACGACCCAGTTTTTTGACGATCAAGAATTTCTCATCAAAGAGCTTCGTATGCTTGACGAGATTGGTGCTGGTAAGTTCGATGGCATGACCTACTCTGAGATTCAAACTAAACACCCTCATGAATTTCAGGCTAAATTGCATAACAAACTGAGCTACAGATATCCTGGGGTCGGCGGAGAGTCTTACCTTGATGTCATCAACAGACTTCGCCAAGTTATCAGCGAAATTGAGAGAACCACTGATCATGTAATGCTTGTTACACATCGAGTTGTTGCAAGAGTCCTTCTGGGGTATTTTTTGAATCTCGATAAAACTGCTATAGGCGATCTTGACGTACCATTGCATGCCCTTTACCTACTTGAGCCCAAGCCGTACGGTGTGGAGTACTCACTCTATGAATACGATGAATCAAGTGACTGGTTTAACAAGGTGGATCCGCAGACACTGCAGAATAAAAAAACCGTCAAGCAGGTGGGTGTTGGTTTTAAAGAAAGAAAGTACTCGGTTGTACCCACTGCACCCAAAAGGCCAGTGTTGAATTCTGAAAGCCGTCCCAACTCTTCTTCCAGTGTTTTGGATGCTGTCAGGAAGGCTCGTACCACAAGCAATCCTTCTCATGACATGAGACGTGCAAGGGCCCCAAGTGACTCTTTTCATCCTTCAGCGATGAAAAGGCTCAGCGAGAAATTGAACAATTTGAGGCAAGGACAGTAGTGCACTAAGTTCATAGCATAGCTGTAAATACGTTCCTTTTTCTATTCCGCTATGTTGCCGCGTTGCCACTGTAACTGCGGGGTCATTATTAACTTACATCTTTACGCTTTTTCGTCATCTCAATTGTGCACTGATCCACTGGGTTCATGGTGACGAAAGCGTTTCAATAGTATAGCAGACAAAGAAAGTCTTATGATACCTTCGTGGAAAAATTCGAAGAATACAAGAGTCTCTGATGAATCTCACAGTAAAAATACCGCCGAGGGGGTACCCAATCAGTTTCCATCGTCTTTAGTACCACCAATGGTCTTTTCAGCCCTCGAATAATGAACCACAGAGTAAGTACTCTTAAAAAGTGATCACTGAAAACGCTCCTTCAAAGTAAGAACTTATATAAGCATAGGAGGGTGCCAATTTTCCTCGAAGTTATATAATAGCACTGTGGTTGCACACATGAGCCGTGAGAGAGAGACTCTTTTATTTTCAAAGAAAACTCGAAACTGCTGCAAGTTGGACAAGACCAGTCTGCTAAATTATGCTTGTTTTGATGACTAAATTCGAGGAAAGAGAGTGTTCATGGAGATAGCAAGTTCAACGCTGGATTTGAATTGGTTGGTGATCGAGTCGTTGCCATAAAAGACGATACATGTATCTTTTTGAAAGTCGCATGGGTCTGCCAAAAAATCACCGACAAAAACGTCAAGCGACAATTAACCGCAATTCATTTACAGCTCAGATCTGCGCTTTATTTATGTCCATACAACTGTTCAACCCTCCCACTCTGCCGATTGGAGTCCCAGTGTATCTTTTGCATGGAAAATCAAATGCTGGTTCCAAGGGCATTCTCACTGTATACCACAAGGACCTTTCTAGTTTTCCGCCACAATATTACGAGATTAATTCGGGCTTTTTCAAAGCGCTTGTCCATGTCAACCCAGGAGCGAATGACCTCATTTTGAGACACGACCATGGGACAATGAATGCCAATGGTCCCCCAACTCTCACTAAAACTGGATTTGCATCTCTGGAAGTGCAAATTGAGTATACACCGAACCCATGTCCGCCTGTTCACCTCTGTATTCTGGTAGGCAAGGACTCACCAATGGTCTTCGATTGTCCAGAGAGTGTGAAGAAGTATGAAGGCAATGGAATCGACGTTGCTGTCAAGAAGCTTCGTATGGCGGGGAGAATAATGCAAGCATTCACTCAACAAGATATGATTAAACAAGGGCTTGGGCCGTTGTGTTTTCCTTTTGCTGAAGAGATGACCAAATCCACAATTTCCAGGCAAGAAGAGATGTACAATGTGCAGAGGAGCGAAATCAAGATACATGTGATCAAGAGTCAAAAAACTGTGAACGAGCTAAGAGATCCTGATCTAGCTCAACAGAATCCCAAGGGGAAAAACACAGGGGGCCTTTATGGTATAGCAATGGATGCTTTGAGAGAATATGGAAGCCCTTTCACCGATCGTGGCGACTTTCCTGTTCAAGCGGCTGTTTTGTTTCTTGATGCTCACTGGGACACTCGATTGAAGTTGCTTGTAGCCCACGCAGCTCTAGGAGGAGGAGATAACGATATTAAATTGGCAATTTTTGGTGCCCATGGTACATTCTCCTGGCCGAAAAATTTCGAAGAGCTAACTTTCCGTTTCGCGGATACAACTCGAACAGATACTAACCAGGTAGCGAATGATGCCAACGAGTGCGGAACTCACTGGGAGTGTTGCACCATTACCATAGGCGCATTCATGCACGAGATCGGTCATCTGCTAGGCTGTCCTCATAGAGAGAACGGAGTAATGCTCCGTGACTATGTTAGAATGAATAGGACGTTTCTTACCAGGGAAGGATTATGTGTTCGCACAAACAAGGGTGAGTGGGAGCCTGTGTCCTCACGGGATGAATGCACATGGAACAGACTGGACGCGGTAAATTTTGTATACCACCGGTCCTTCTCAGTGCCTGACTCGCTGACTCCACCCGCTGCTTTCACAAAGCCGGTTATTATGCCTTCAGGAGGATCATCAGTGATGGTGAACTCTGACTCTGGCATCTACCTTGTGGAGTTTCGCGTTGGGGAGTGGAGTAGAAACCACTTGGAGTTTCTCCCTCACTGTCTGGGAGGATCAGGGCCTCAAAAATCTGTCACCTTGGATTACAATGACATTCAAAGTCATCTTCCTCAACAATTTCAGGGTAAAAAGCTAGACATTGAAGTTGTAGCAAGAGGAGGTACTACACACATCGACGACTTTGCCAAGTTTGTAAGCCAAAGCTCCACGCCTCTTGAAGTTAAACTGTGCAATGGTAGCTTGGTGAAAGCATTCAAGTCATCGCTTCTGGGAAACCCTTCGGGTGGAGAAGAGAGACCTTTGGTGATCTTTGGAGGGGGAACTGTCACAAAGGTTCGTGTGCATCATGGATATGCCCTCGACGGAGTGGAAGTTTTCTACAATCGAGCGCCTCCCATTCCTGCTAGAAATTACAAGCACAAACTGTCCATCCCCCTGGCTTCTCTGTCAATCAAAGAAGGCGAATCGGAATCTTGCGTCTTTGGAAATCGAAAACCTCATTATACAGACTTTGATGTTCACCCTGACGAGGTGATTACCTCTTTTATCGTCAGATGTGGAGCTTGGATTGATGGCATTCAGATAGAACTCAGCAGTGGCCGCAAAAGTGAGATGCTAGGCAACAATAACGGAGGGGAGCCTGGTCAGCTTGTTGCTCCACCTGGCTACAAAATCATCGGTTTTCACGGTAGAGTAGGAGGATGGTGCGATGCGCTAGGTATTTTGTATAGCGCAGTTTAGTTTGTTGTGTTGTTGGAGAGCCAATGATATAGAGAGCAGTGAACGAGTTTCAAAGTCATTCAATACATATGCTCGAGCCTTTGACGTTCATCTTGAATATGACAAGACACACGCGACGCCCCGCTAGACATTCAACGATGCTTTGCTAACAAAGAGACAACCCTTGATTCGTCTTTTCGTATGCTTCAATTAACGGATGAGGCTTTGAAATTGTGTGCTGGAGATTCCTTTGTTTCAAGCATCCTATTATTCTACATAAAATGCTCCATAAAGTCTAGACCCACAATGGTACTGCGGGATATCCCTTAAAACAGGTGCATTTTGGGAACTTTACTGTCTGCTCCACCGCACATGCTTGAAATAGAAGAAAACTCACAGTCTCCCAGTCAATCAGAGGACTATTCCGAAGCGGAAACCGATGTCGCAGACTCTCCGCCTGTCCTTCTTTCCCGTGCACGAATTCATCGCGCTAAAACTCCGTTTCTTAACTCTGAGTCGGAAGCAGAATCCACTGGCCGGGGGTCCTCCAAAAAAAAAGGTCCCAGGAAGGTATTGCGAGATGCAAGTGGTCGGGCAAAGTTACAACGGGTTTGTGATAAGGGCAAATATGATGAGGCAAAACAACTGATAGAGAAAGGTGCGAACGTCAATGATGCAGACTATGCCGGAAATACTGCACTCCACGAGGCAGCTTTAGGAGGCCACACCAGAATCGTAGAATTATTATTGGACAATGGGGCGATGGTGGACGTACAGAATGGCCCGTACGATCGAGATACACCTCTTATCGATGCAGTGAGTAATGGGCATGTAGACACTGTGAAGTTTCTCCTGGAAAGAGGTGCCAATCCCACAATATGCAACAGCTCAGGTCAAAATGCATTTGATTCTGTAGAGAACGAAGATCCCCATAAGGAGGAGCTGGAGGCTCTTTTAAAACAATTTGCTCGTGTAGCCAGTGTGTCTAAGATTGAAGAGCCTCAGAGCATTCTCGGAAGCTCAAAGAATGTAACCTCATGGGTTGACTTCACTACTAAGGAGGGAAGAGAGGAAATTTTCCGCCGGGCAGCTGAGGGAGATGAGATGTTTGTGGCCAACTATCTTTCCAATGGTGGAAAGCCTCATGACGATGCTTTATTCTTGGCTGCTCACCACGGTCATTCTGGTGTAGTGAGCTTACTCCTTGGCTTTGGTGGTAACGTGAACGCTTCGAACAACAATGGTGTGACCGCTTTGATGCACTCGGTGGGACGGGGCCACATAAACACCGTTAAACTACTGCTAGAAGCTGGCGCCAATGCTTCAATGAGAGATAAAGGCATGGTGAGTGCCCTTACAATTGCCAAGGAAGGCGCAATTGTAGACGCGGAGGAAATTAAGCTGTTAGTGGATGCCCTCGGACAAGATCCTAAAGAGAAAACACCGAATGAAGACATTTACGAAGAAAACGCATCTAAGAAAGAGAGACATGAGACAAAGAATCATCAGGAGAAGGCGCGCGAGAGCTCAAAAGTGAAGGACAAAAACCAGAAGGATAGGGATTCTGAAAAGATAGGCCCTGAGGATAAAGATCGTGGTGAAGCAACGTTCAAGGAGAAATTGATGGAGGATTCAAGATCTAAGATGAAAAAGGCTGTCGAGGAAGGTGCCGAGGAAAAGGCCGAGAAGAAGAAAAATCAGGAGAAAGAAGACAGCAATGAGATTTTGACTGATAGAACCTTGAATGACCGTGAAAGCTCAAGTTCCGGCATGAAAACTGAGGGCACAATTATGCAAAGTAAAGGAGATCATGGCGTACATGACATCTCGCGGAATCAGTCTAGCGTTGCTGGGTCCCATGAAGTCACCGAGGCTGATAGGTTGAGAAGGAAAAGCGATGTTGAAAGAAGTTCAACTCCACGGATGAAATTTGCAACGAAAGATGCCAACTCGCCCTCAGAGAAAGCGCTTTCTCCTTCGACCAAAGCTACTCTTGAACAGGCAGAATTACCCTCAACGACGACTGACGGAGGGGATCTCGATGTTGCCGCAAGGAAACGCAAGTTCGAAAAGTCACCGTCTCCTGCTGATCAACGACAAAAGGAGGTTTATGAAGCTCAGAAGCTTGAGCGCAAAAGGCGGAGACAGCTTGAAATTATGTCGAGCATCGCGGCCGATCAAAAGCGCAAAGAGGAAGAAAGAAAATTCAAGCTTCAACAGGCCCACAAGATGCAATCTGAGAAGCAACAACTCGCCGCTAAAGAAGAAAAGGAGTCACTTGAAAGGCAGGACCAGGACAGGCAGGTGGAGGATCTGAAAAGAAAAAGGGAGATTCGGAAGCAGTATCCCATGTGCATTCAAGCAGCATCCTTTCATATTGGCATTGCAGATCAAACTCTCGACTTTCAAAAGAAGTATTTGCCTATTTTTTATTGCCATTTCGATCAAGAGAGCTGGTGCGTTGATTTACAAATAATCATGCTCTTTGGCTTAGAAAACTTCCACCAGATGTTTCCCACTCTGACTAAGCGGAGGATGGACGAAGAGAGCAAAGCTCGGTTATGGGCGAGTGTATTCTTTCCCATGATCGGCCATGACACAACAAGAGCTCCAGATATAGATCACTTGGTGAAGATGCGCCAGTCTGACGGGGCAAAGTTTGAGAACCTTCAGCTTAATTGGATCAAGCTAGAGGAAGTAAAACAACTCGTCAATCAGAAGGGAACCTCGTCGAATGTTGCCATGTATACAGAACTGGACCTTGATCATGTTTCTCTGGCATTCTCGGTTCCTATAACCAGTGATTTAGCAAAATTGGAACAACACCAGGTCACTCCACTGAAATTGCCGATTCATTTGAGTGTTCGTCCCAAAATTGAACAATTAATAGGTGGTCGCAAGATGTGGTGATCTTCGAGTCAAATGCACTGAAGAAATTATAATAATAAGCATTTTTATGGTGTATGGTTATGCATGATCATGCGCTGAGGGGTAGAGACCCTTGTTTGTGTAATCACTCATTATACACAATGAAACAAATCAAGTCGTTCCTGCAAAAACTTACTCGCAAACATTCCAGATCGTCTCAAGACGAGGTAATGGGATCAAAGCAAGGCAACTCCCCTGTTGATCAAGGGGAGACCCCGCCAAGCGAAAAAGTTCCAGATGCTTCAGTCGAGACAGACCTGAACAAAGATTTTGAAAAGAACGGAATCGTGGCAGCTTGTGAAATCATCGAAATAGTACTGCAATCGCCAACTGTTGCAAAAGATTATGCCCATTTGGAATTTAACTATGACGACTTTCCCGACCGTTTCAATGCCGAGCTGGTCTTGGCAGGGTTAGTGGCTGGATGTGTGTCAGACCGGATGGAGCTCTCCGTCAAGCAAAAACGGGAGGTAGTACTCCAAACAAAGCTGAAGAAGCTTGCTGTGGTTAAGGAAAACGATGCTATGGGATCAGAAGCCGGATGCAATTATGAACCGCTGGACGAATCTGCCAACGCTCTCGATGAAGAAGGACAAAAATCGCTATCCGCTTCGACTCAATTGGACGAAGCTGATGAGGCTGTAGAAGTTAGTAGTGTGTATTCCGAGCACTGCTCAGACAGTGCTGCTAGTGATCCTTATGAGGATCTCGACCAAGAAAGCTGTGAGGATGAGGAGCAAGACGTTCCATACAATCTGAGAATCGAGTTCAACAATGTACTGCAGTCGGAAGAGGATGAGTACAGCGAAGCTGATGTTTCGGTTTCAGATCCTGTCGAGGACCAGTGCACCGCGGACATTGAATCGCAATTTTTAGACGACTATCGTCCTGAAAAGTGGAGTCCGTGGAAGTCGGAGACACCCCTAGCTGTAGAAGAGACTGCAAATCAAAGCTCGAGCTCCGTAGTCAGAGACGCACAATCTAAGGAGGAGTCAACAGTTGAAAACAGGAAAAACAGTGAGGAGAATCTTGTGAAGGACAAAGGCGCTTTCAAGGATGAAGATTTTTTCGCAAAACACAAACCAGGCTCGCTTGTACCGAAGAGGATTTTATCAACCGACACAGATCACTGCAATAAGGATTCGCGCATTAAGAGATGGTTCTCTTCAAGGAAGAGACCAAATAAACCATCGGTGCAAGATGTTATGACTCTCTTAGGATTGGTTGAACATGATCAGCCGGAAACTTATGCGCACTGTGCTTTTGTCAAAGGTGATGCAGTGCAGCTTTTGGCTTATGAGGATTTTGGCAATGACGAAATCTGGCTACTGTTAAAACCACTGAGTCGTGAAACGGAAATTGGCTTTTTGCCTGCTAGCTCTGTCAGCCTCTGGAATACCGACGAACTTCCACTGAAAGTTCTTTTGGAAGAGTTTAAAATCCCAAAAAGATGTTGCTTCTGGCAGGCACAGACAGAAATTCAGAAAGCGATGGATGAGTTCCATGGAGTTGGATATTGCAAGAGCCGTTTAAGACAGAACCTCGAAATTATCTCTGATCCTTCCAACTGGAAGAATGTGGCTCGCTATTTGTTTGCGAAACAGTATCCATATCTGGGTCTTGGAAAACGAAATTTCCTCGCACACAAGTACTTCAAAGAAGCTAAATGGGAAAAGTCAATACCAACGGAGCGTGGCTCGCAGACTGGTTCTAAAACTCCTGGAAGAGAAGAGACTGGCGCTAAAAAGAGTGTGTTCAGCAGAGGCTTCAAAAGGTTGCGTAAAGAATTCAAGAGAAAGAGCTCAGTTTTCAAATGGGAATTTGAAAACACCATCGCACATGAACCTGCCAAAGAAGCAACAAAGCCGGTCAACACTTCTTCAAACGTTTTACATACAGATGCAGTCGACAAAGGATCCAAAACTGACCGCTTAATGTGGTTGATGCCAAAGAAGGTTTCGAGAGATGGTCATACAAGTAGGTTCAGAAAAAGGTTCAGAAAAAGGTTCAAGGAGCTATTTCAAAATCCAAGTGGAGCTCAGCTTAATAATGCTTAAATCAAGCGAAGGAGTCTGCGGATGGGGATCTGCAAATAATCTCGCTCATGAGCATTCAAGCGAAGCTGACTAGGAAATGAACAACCCAAGAAACATTGTTCTCGAAACTGGTAAATTAGGTTGCTGTTAAGTTCTCTTCGTGTGGCGCTGCTCAAGTGCTAGAAAAATAGGTTTGGCGTGGTCTGGTCTTTCTTTAAATCGCTTATAATTGCATTGATATTAATTGCTCGCTTGATGATCAAAATACTGGTTGCTTTTCTTGCCGATCAACAAACCTCATCTCCACCCCTGGGGAAAAATCATTCATATTGGGATCATGTCTTCTATTTGAGAAATGATTATTCAATCACGAATAGAGTCATTGGAAGATGTGCAACAGGATTGGTCGCTTGCGCATATGGCCCTCCCTTTCGATGAGACGTGACGTGGGAGTAAAAACGAGTCTCTGATAGAACCGGTTTTTAAGTCAAAATATCGGGAGAAGCCTAATTTTTCATATTTGGACCTGCAGCAAATGCCCCCTTTTCGTCCAGCATGCAAAAAGACGAAAGCCCCACTTAAATGTCATTGAAAGACTTGCAAAGTCACAGGTGACATATACGCCCCAAATACGTCGATTATCATACTGCTTTCGTTGAGCTCAGAGCGAGAATAGCAAGGACAATAGTTGTCGTTTTAAACAGGATAAAGCGATTCAAAATCTTATTGATTTGGCCTCTGTCCATACGTCTCGGCTGGGATGGAACTACTTTAAGATCTTTCACAGCAGGCAGTCCTGCAAGTCATCAAGGGAAAGTAGTTTGGAGTAGAACAGTCATTTACCGACTAGGAGTTGAACGTAGAGCTAGAATGAGTCGTCAGTAGCAGCGCCACCAAACTCCAACATGGTTGGTAATGGTAACGCTGAGATTCATAACAAGGGATGTTGATGAATTACACGCATAAACGATGTATGCGTTCACGGAACTCCCGGTTGAGATTTCATGACTTGGCAATCACGAATGATGATCGAGGTAAAAGGGGTGATACATAAGATGAGTCGAATTATTCCAAAAAAAAATCCAGAGGTACATTGGGGATTATCTTTTCTTGTACGAAGAGAGAATCGTCTAGTGGTATCAGGAGCTTAAATACCGCCCATCGCATATAAAGTAGAATAATGATGGGCGGCGAGGTACGTCAAGCATCTGACCGAGAAGACGGAGAAGCGATTATTGAGCGAGCTAAATTGGGCCCAGGAATTTGAACACAGCTAGATCTCATGACAAGGACATGTGCAGTTGTGCTGATACTATCAATAATGCTACTGTGTTATTGCTGTTTAGGTGACAAAAACCCCTACGCGATCGCTTGTTTTGTCCATCGTCAACTCCTGTGCCCGTCTCCTGGCAACATTGACGTACTGGTTGGGGTCCACAATAGAAGCGGGTTTTGGTGTTGCTGGTAGGAAAAGCCTTTGTCAGGGAGAATGTTTTCATTTGAGAAAACGACTTCGATAAGGCACGCTAGCTCGACTCGCGAGCTCTTTAAGATTGATTCACTTTGGGGGCAATAAACCTAGGAAAAGTGAAGTTGAAAGTGAGGTCGCTTACGAGTTTGTAAAGAGGCTGGAGTGTTCTGTTGAAAGAGTGAAACTGAAATCTGTCTCTGATCAAGATGAAAACATTGATGTGTTGCCTACATTCCATGTTGACTGAGATCGTTTCACGATTGAGATAAAAGCCTCCAGAACGCAAGATACTTCGGTTCGACGAACATGGTTTTACTCGAGAGCTAAACCAGCTCAGCATGGTTGCAAAACGAGAGTACTGCAATTTAAAGGGAAATTTTTTATCTACCGGGTGAAATATTCTATGAGCTGGTACCACTCCAGAGTGGTGATGCTATAGGCAAGTTATCCAAACAAGGCGTTGAATTGTCGTTTTCATTTGTGGCTGCTATGATTACTCCGTTGTTTAATGAAGTGTTCTTCAACTCTATTAACAACGGGGTTACGACAATCAAAGAAGGGATTGTTGTCATCCTGAGATCTGGATGGACTGGTAACCGGCACAGTAATTGTGTGGGTTTGAGGGTCCAGTCAGTTTTTAAGTTTACAGGCTACTGAGCCTTCTACCATACATAACGAGTTCTAAATCACGCCTTGACCTTTTTTTCGCTTCGTCTCAACTGACGGTCTGTTCATCAGTCTGGGACAAACCACCTCAGAGCTGTGACAGGAATGTGCTCTTGCGAAAGAAAAATAGGCTCTAACGAGTGAAGGGGTTATCAATTGAAACATCAGGGTCCGACTCATAAAGTTCCGTTGATTCAACTTATATGCGCGCCAATGTTTCCTTAGTTACACCATAATAAATTTCTGCGTGTAAAAAGAGAAACACGGATGGAGACTAAAATCTCTCGCAGCGAGCTCTACGAGTGCCACGACGGCCATGACTCCAGCAATTTTGTTCCCATGCAACACTTGGATTTCGAGATCATAGAAAACGAGATCCCCGAAGTGGAGGAAGCGGGTGAGGAGTTTGAATTTCCTCTCTTCTCAACAGCTTCTGTGCAAACAGTTAATTTGAAACGACCGATGGAAGAGCATATTATACAGACAAGGCCCAGAAGCTTTTATTTTGCTGAATACTCACCTTTAGAACGGGCTCAGTTGAAACAGGTGGCCATAAGCGGTGAAGACGTGATAGCACACTCTGGAGCAACATCAGTAAGTAGCGGGCCGGTCATAAACCTCGACGAGCACAACAAAAAGCAGATAACAGCAAACAAAAAGTCTCGACCTGGTAAGAAGAGGAGAGAAAATCGTATCTTGTCTAAGAATCGAGCAGCTGAGACTGCTAAACTGATATCTAAGCTGGCAGCTGAGAAGAGAAGAATTATGAAAAAGAAAAGAAGAGGCGGGGTGAAAAACAGGAAGAGATAATGTTTTTTCTGATATGTTTATTCGAGAGAAAGCCATGACACATAGCACAAAATTTCTGAAACCGGAGATGCAAGAGGCTTCCCTCATTTGCTGTTCAAAGCAAGTAAGGAATTGAGCATCATTTTCACTTCTAGTCCATCCTTTAATAAAACGAAGGGTTCGAAGGAGCTCTCTAGAACTCCGTCCTGTATGGAAGTGACAATGTCATCTTTATACGCCTTCAGAGTTTTAGCTACAGGCCCGCCTCTGCTTAAAGTTTTTCGCAAATTGGGCTCAAAGTTGCGCGCAACCTCCCGCCAGAATAGCGGCACCAGACCTGATGTCTCCAGTTGAGTCACGCAGATCGAAAGGAGGTCTCCTGTCTCTGATTCTATGCCTTGCATGACCTTGCACAGTCTCCCGATCGATTTTCCCCTCGAAGCAACTTGATCTTTGAAGGTTGAGTCAAAGTTTTTCGGACTCGTTAACGTACTCGTCATGTAGTTGACACTAATTGCCGCTTGTGATTCAATAAAGTTCTCCACACATTCGAAAAGAACATTAGGTGACAGCAGGTAAAGGCTGTGAAGGCAGTAGCCGAGATCTGTACTTTCGGACTTAAGATCTCCAAATGTTTTTATCTTGGAACGACAAACCTCAATGAGATGTACCTCTCTAGCTTGTGTATCGTAATTTCTCGTAATTTGCAAAGAGCTCAACGATGTTGTCCTGCTCTTGTGTTCTTGAAGCGATTTGAGAGTTCTACAAAAAGCCAAAACATGTTTACTCGACGCTTCCACACCTTGCAGATTGTTAGTATGCCAGATATCTTCTAACTGCTCGACAATATGTATGAAATATATCACATTACGTAAGAGGGAGCACGTCTGGTGAAGTCTCTTTAGTGCTGCGTGAACAGAGACAACATCTTCATACGGAGAAACCACGGTTTGGTGCAATCTACTGTAGGAACTCTGCACCTGATGTAAAGAGGGCGAGATTTGCTTTAACGATTCTTTGGACTTATTCCAATTCTCGAAATGGTTAACTAGTTCACCATAATTTGATGACGCCTCATTGTTAGTTGAATTCGACCAAAATACTCACCGCTTGTTTAATCTGTTTCTCAACTTCCTTCAAATCGAACTGCAGACGCTTAAGAGGAGTTGTGAGATCTAAGGTGAGCTCCTGAGGGTCATTTGTAGCGAGGATAATATCATTGGCGAAACTGTTGCGATCGAATCCTTCTTCTAAAAACGCTTCAAATGTCATGATGCATCCTTACACTTTCATTGAATCTACGTAGCATGAAGCTCCTTTGGAAGTGCGTCCTTTAACCTTTCGTCTGAGATGGAAATCACCGGAATTCGTAGCAAAGCATCCGTTTAAAAACACTGTCATTCTCGCGAATGTGTATATGTACGTTAGTGGCATGGCATGCGATTTGCAATCGAAATGGCATAAAATGAGATAATGCATTGGTTGAATAGACAGGAAAGTATGATCATAGTGCTCATGAGAGGTCCAGTCAATTCGACCGTTTTATCCAGATGAGCGATCTTTTTAAATGACTGTTCACTTTTTCAAGCTCAAAATCAACACCACCAGCCCCATTTAGAAAAGCCAAAAATTCATTCACCGATCCTCCAACCCCAAAATAAATGTCCTTTGCCGCCACAAGCACTGAACTTTCTTTTGCATTCTCCAAAAGTCCTAGTAATATTTCTCCCACTACAGGCAGGCCCTGAGGAGAGTATATAGTCTCAGAGGAAATGATCAAACTAGGCTGATCAGACAATAAATTGTCTGACAATATATGCAAAAATTGTGTGCACCATGCGCCAGCCACAAAACACAAATCAATATTGCTCAGTTCGAGTGCACGACAGAACTGTGCTACCACGTTTGCAGTGACTTGTAGTTCATCCGCCTTCACCGGTGTATTTGAGTCTGCCTGCAAAGCCGCAAAATCTGTATCGCTCAATGTTTTGGCCCAGTTTATGATGAGATTCGGAAGGGTCACCAGGCGCAAAATAGATTCGTTGTAGTCTGTCAGGATGAATTTGGTTGCTTTATTACTTGCTGGTAGAGTCTTCTTAAAAATGAAACATGCTGGCAAACTTGAGCCGCACCCTATCTCAACAATGTTTGCAGGAAAATTAGACATTTCACTGAGCTTATTGACAACATCGAATGAACATTCCCAGCTTTTGAGGCCACCTTCGTAAACATTATTCCTTAAATCCTCATCTCCCAAAAGAATTTGGGTCTCCTCTGTGTGTACATCCTCCATCATAAGCTGATGCTTGACATCAAAGACCTCTCTTCGATATAGTTCCTCGCCATGTGAGTTCGCTGTGGACGTGAAAGTAAATCGGACACCCACTAGCGACTGCAAAAGAGATGTCAGAGGAAGAACTTTGGGGAGAAATTGAGGGTCGACTTCAATGGTGTCCAGTAGCATTTTTGGCTCAACAGAGACATCTGGTTCGTCCTCGAAATCAAAAGAGAAGGGCATAGGAATCGATGCGAAAAAAATAGATAAATGTAAGGATGCAAAGGAAGCTGGAAGATACGATATGAGAATGCAGCAAACTTATATTATAAACGTAATATTATTACACCCGTATATCAATCACTTGCTTTGGATCTGGGAGTAACCTGTGAATGGTTCAGCATTCTTTGATTTCAAGTATTCATCTGTCTTCTCTTGCCACTGTCTGTTCATAGATTTAGGTTTGTTTCCATAGTAACGGAAAGCACCGAACAAAGTGGCTGAGATAGCTAGTCCGATGGTCACACCCCAAAATATGTATAGTTTATCCTCTTTGGTGTGGATTGGTCTTCTTGGGCCCCACTCACCGAAGGAGATATACCATGCTGCCTTCTTTTCTGCAAGCGTGAGTTCTGACCATGGGTTCTTTTGTCTCTCGCTTAACTGAGAAATGATATCTTTCTGATCAACCTCAGGCAACCCCTCCCATCTGTTTTGCAAATTGGTCACCGTAGCATTGGATAGAGCTGAAGCGCATCTTCTAGAGGATGGTTGCAATGCGGCAAGTCTAGTGGCTCTGAGTGTTGGTCTAAGCATTCTCGTAGCGTGCAGGTTTTGGTAATATGTATGTTAAAAAAGATGGATTTCTATTGGTAGGTACCGAAATTGGGTACTGCACTAAAGGTGTGAGGATGTGTCCGGAGCTAATCTACAACTGCGCAACCCTCGCTTTATATGCTGTTTCACTTTTTTGATTCATCGCGAATATATGTAGAGCTCCCTGCGTCTGCGTTTTATATTTGAGGTTTGCAAACTGAGCAAGATATTTTTTGTATAGTGAGCATTCAGCTAGCTCGAGACATAGTCATAACCATCCTCAGGACTTTTTCAAAATTTTCTCGTGTGAGTGGAGTATTGATCTTGCTGGACAGTGTTTATTAGGCATCACATGATAAATGAATCCAGTCCATATACAAAAGCTGCGATGAATTGCAGTAATCTCAGAAGCTTAGCCAATTGGAATTTGCATTGGTAACAGAAAAACTTTCTTCTTGAGCCTGAAAGTTCAATGCGGTCAAACAAAAAAACGTGAAAGCCATAGCAGCAACAAAGAAATATTGTTCGACCATTAAAATTGGAAGGACATGGCTTGGCTGTTTAAAAGACAGTTTCCTATCGTGCAGATCCGCGGTTGACCCCATGAGATTATCCTCAACGAAACACGGTGACGATTCTTCCAATTTTACGCAATGAAAATGAGGTTATTTCGCTGCAAAACAACCTGAGCCAAATTTGTTGCTGCTGAATAATCTATAGTTCAAAAATTTCACCCCGGTAATCTTTCTTGAAGGTGGCTCCAAAATTGGCAAGTGAGAGGAGCGTGCGGCTCACAACACAAGTAAGGATTGCCCTTCAACTGTTTGAATGGGAGGAGGTGATTTTGAACAGGGTGGAATAGGAAACGTCAAGGAAACGGACGCTGCTTACTCAGTCTCAGCTTCCGTCGAATGAAGAGGGTTTCACCCCTCACCGGCGAAGGCGAAGAAAAGGACTGTTTCCTTTTGATCTGGATGAGAATTAACGGAGGCGAGGTCTTACACCAATCGCATACCACAAAGCATGAACCAACTGCTAGATCCCATGCTTCGAAGGTTGCCACCTTGGATCAAAAACAGAAGCCTATACCCCAAGAGCTTTCAAATGCAGCCACCCCCTCACCCAAAAAATTGTTCTTTGATCCCTTATAGCTCAAAGGGTAATAAGTCTAGAAGTTTATCGGTCTCTTCCCCCCGTCCTCCAAATCAACAAACTCTGCTACTGGAATTGGGTCAGGACATACGCAAGTCTCCAACTACGCTCTGCTACACTCAACAGGTCTCAAGTTGCAAAGGAAAGCCTTCTCTTGGGACCTGCTCTGAACTGCATAAATAGCTTTATATAGAGAAGTGGGCCATGTAAAGAGGCGTTTCATTTGTTGAGCGAAAAGGAACGACATCCGGTGCAATAGCAACGGTGATGACCTGCGAACTATAAGACAAAGCAATTCTTTGAAGGTGCTTGATAGTCACAACTAACATCTTTGAAGCAGGCAAAACATTCTACTTGACTGCTTTACTTTCACTTATTAGGGCGCCGTTTTGCAAGTCTTACTGAAGTTAGTTTTAACATCTTTTAGGCAGCATTGCATATAATTATCCATGTGTGAAATAGGACGTTGAAAGACTCTCAGTTGAAAAAGCTTGGAGATTATAGTTTTTCTGGGTTCCATGCCACGACGATTCTTTTCTTTTAACTTTGCTCATTTAAATCCAACACATAAGCATAAAAGGTCGCGCAAAGTCCGCTGATTTGTTCAATTTCGAAGGCCTCCCTCAGGATATTCTCAAGAAAGTTAGTATCGTACATACAGCCAAAAATTTCTCCCCTTGATATTAAGGTAGAATAATGATTGGAGCCATACGCGAAGCCCACGAATTGTTTTGCAGATGCAAAAAGCTAGTCTAGGCAAAACGCGTGCTGAACAAGCATAAGAATTATACGCTAGGGCATTTTTGTGGCCAATCTTTGGGAAGATTGATCAGCACCTGTCAGCCACCACGTTTGATGCTCAAAAAACAGGCATTGCAGGTCTACGCTTCGTATACTGCAGCTCACAGAGTAGTGAAGATGGTTTTATTGATTTCACGTGGACGGAAAAAATACGAGAGGGGTCGAAAGAGTCGCATTCTATTTGATGCATTTTCTTGATTCGTTGATTATTCCGAATTGAATCGAGAAAATTAGGCGTTTGTAAAAATCACAAAAAGCAACGCGAGTTTTGAATGAGTGAGGTCATGCGTCATCCAATATTGCGTTGTGCCACTACTTGTGGGACGCATTAGATTTTACAAGCACTAAGCCAAGTTGCAAAAATAGAGGTCACTGGCAGGAAGTCAGCCTCAAGTGCCCAGATAGTCAGTAAACAGGCAGTTGTTAGCAGAATTAAAAAGTGCAAACAACAGTCGGCAAAGCGATTCCAGGATTTTAATATCACAAGGAAACCTGACAACCAAACAAAGCCAGACTATAAAGTATCGAGCCAAAGTGCCTTCATTAATTATTCGGCTATTCTCGATTGCGTCATTTGCCACATTGACCAATTATATCATTTTCAGTTAATCCCCGAGTAACCCAAAGGTTTCAGCCATTTTATTAAATAAGAGCTTCCAGAACCCAAACTTTTCCGTCAAACCCGTGTCTTTCGTTATGCCCCCAGGAGCCCAAAGTTTCAGCTATTTTATAAGTTAAGAGCCCTCAGAACCCAAAGTTTTCCGTCAAATCCATGTCTTTGGTTATGCCCCCAAGAACCCAAAGTTTCAGCAATTCTATTAGATAAGAGCCCCCAGAACCCAAAGTTTTCCGTCAAGTCCATGTCTTCCATTATGCCCCCGAGAACCCAAATAATATTTGCTACTTTTTCACTCGAGGTACCTAGCATACAAGAGCTTAAGGTGTTTGCCGATCAAACGATCAGCATCAAGTATTGGCTACCCAGAGCTTTAGCGGAGGGTTTCAGGTGTTTGCTATTGGAGATAGCATCAAAACTACTCAAGACTGCCAAACGAGAGTAGAGTTAAGGCGTGATAGGGAAACGGCTAGCCGTCATGAAATCAACGTCGGCCAGAGACACTGCGGTGTTAGGTGCGCTTTGCGAGGGAGTCCAAATCACTTACCGTCACCCTCACTGTCTTATTAGAAAACACAAAAACGAAGGTTTTGATAGGGACACGACGTGGGGCGATCTTCGAGTTTTGCACGACTCTTCCTCTTCCGGCAACTGTTTTTGATTTTTCTTTAAGTCAGCAGGTTCTCAGTACTTTTTCAGTTCAGCGCTACTCAAGCAGAGGTAAGGCTATAACTATTTTACTAATCCGATAAGTTGGGATGACGTATGCGAATGAGTTGTGTCCGTTATTTTCTGGTGTTTATTTATCTGTTTGTTAAAGAAGCTCAACAGAAATTTGATCAAGGGATGAGAATGCCACCGCAAGTTTCCGAGGAGCAATAGAGCGTGAGCCGTGTTTTCGGAACTTGACAGACTATGTAGTCAACTTAAGCGCTTACTCAGCAACCGTTCGATCTCGCAGTCTTTCGAGCGAAGCTCAAGAAGAAAAATCATCGTGCATTTCTATGACTTGCAGCAGGTCCGTACATTCCTGCTTATTTCATTCTGAGACATCATACGCCTCAATCAAGCATTGAAGCTCTTAATGACTTCATCACTCTCTATTTGAAATTGTCTCATTTGTGAAAGACCCTCCTGCATCGCAAAGGAAAGCCTCTTAGGGACATTGAAAGAAATTATCAGATTTTCAGAAAATAAGTTCTTGGATATTCATAGCGAAAAGCAGCTTAGTGTGTCTTTGCTTTGTGTATCACATTAGCTCTTCGAAATGCAGTGAGATAAACTGTATCCAGCTTGGTTAAAACGATCAAAACTGACGGCAAAAAGCATGGAACTCAAACACCATCCAGAATGTAGAAAAGAAGAAATTTCACTGCTTTAGTATTTCGAAAAGGTCATCGGTGGACAAACCTGAATGATATTTCTCTTCGTGACGCAGAAAGGACTAACCTTCGATAATGAATCAGAACAGGGATAGTCTTCATCACCCGTTTCTTCAAGATAATGAGGATTTAGAGGTCAAGCTTGAGCCGGCTGCGACTGCTTCGGAAATAGAACCAGGATAAAAGTGCGCTTTTGTCTCGCAGATACTCCTAAAAGCTCATGAAAATGACTCTTCGCTTCACGTTCTTTGTTCGAGCGCATGAACAACTTGTAGCGTCGTCATGTTTTTTTATTGTTCTTGGATCGTCTTTGGCATGCTAACAAGCAAAGATGTTCATCTCTCTTGTTGCAGATGAAACTTGAAAAAGGCCGCGTGAAGTGCCCAATTTAATCCTTTTCGGAACCTCCCTCAAGATATTCTCAAGAAGCAGGAGATTAGTATCGTACTTGCAGTTAAAGTTCTCTTCCTTCACTTCGAGGTATAATAAAGATTGGAACCATACGCGAAGCACACGAATTGTTCTGTGGATGCAAAAAGCTGGTCTAGGCAAGGAATAATTTCAATTCTTCATTTTGTGTCGCTACATACTGTGGTATCGACAGCACCATTCACCTCATATAGTGGCTCAAGAAACATAGTAAGATGTGTTTAGAATACGTTTCTCAATCTTACACACTGATCTTCTCGCGCACTTGCGACAAGTACTCTCTGTAACTGAGGTTTGAGTTGATTCTATCCTCCACCAAGTAGCTCATACACCACATGCGCATTGAGAGAACGTCTCTGCTCGCGAGTTGTGCAGACTCTGCAGACCCAACGCCCCTCACAACGTAGAGGTTTTTGTAGATGATAGAATCATTGGATTCTCTCACCTTGTTGACGATATTGCGAATTCTTACGCTGAACTCATTGTCAAGTTCTGGCAATTCCCTCTTGCCCAAAGGAACGGCATCAAGATTGTCCACGCCAAAGACGTCCTCCACAAGTTGTGCCACTGAGTCACCACCCACCCAAAGGAATAATTCGGTATGTGTATCCAGGAGATATAACCCGTATGATTCAAGAGACAAAGAAGAGGCATTCAATCTTTCAGGAACCATAATTTGGCCCTCAAAGGGATTCCCACACTCGTCAGGCATGTCATGCAGAGAGTATATGTATGGGTAAATATACTTGAGTAGCTGAGGCAATGGCAAAGAGCCCAAAAGGTTCAAGGCGTATGCTCTGTGATCTGAAGGCACCTTGCCCGGTCTGAGAGCGATGTGCTTCGTTAAACTGTGCATGAGTAGAGGAAGCATTTTCAGGTTGGTACAGAATTGCAAAGGAGAAGAGGATCCGACATTTCCCGCCACAAGAGCTTTCTTGTAAGTGGACAACACTTCAACAAGTGCCTTGTTAAGATAGTCGCGAGAGTCTTCGAGGGATGAAGAATACACTTTCTCTACCGCCTTTTGCGTGTAATAATTGGCGATGGCGAATTGGTCAGCAGAGGCATACACCTCATTGATTTCTTTGGTGACAGGAAGTCCGAGGGTCATGACCCTTATTCTTCTTTGACCTGAGGTGGTTGTGTGCAGAACTGCGCACTGCATGCTGACCACCGGCTTGGCGATAGTTTCGTCGTGAGAGAGTTCAATCACGTAGCTCTGATCGCGTGGAAAGGTGGGGAAACTGCACAAGTCAGAAGATCTGTTGAAAAAATTACCAAAGAAGGCCGAAGCGCGGATTCCAGAACCAGCCCTTACTCTCATTACCGCTTCCAGTTGGATCTCCATAGCCAGGTGATTTGAAATCTCACGGGATACCTTGTTGATGTCTTCTAAGCGCTCTGCGGACCATGCCGGGTAGAAATGGGTTTGACCCGCGGTGAAGCGTGGAAGGTTGCTGAGAGTAGCAACATCTTGATAGCCACCAGAGGATGTGAGGAACATATCGACCGTAACCTGAGACTTATTGCATTCCACAGCAAACGACTTGTAAAAAGAGTTGTTTGACGAGAGCAAAGCCTGTGCTTCCTTTGGCTTTCCTGAATGTGCTTCCTCGTCCCTAACAGTGAGTTTTCCTGGCCCGACATTTG
The DNA here is from genome assembly GCA_030570875.1 of Citeromyces matritensis. Lineage (NCBI taxonomy): Eukaryota > Fungi > Ascomycota > Pichiomycetes > Pichiales > Pichiaceae > Citeromyces > Citeromyces matritensis. Next base: position 50,615 of record JAJLWQ010000368.1, read on the forward strand.
GTAGAGCTGCGTTGAAACACACAACTTTACCACCAATAGACGATATGAGTTTGTGAGATGTCAAAAGAGCTGCACCCAGAGCGTTGTTCGTTTCCGGGTTGGCTGAAAACCATCCTGGAAGCTCGCCCAAGAGTTGTTCAATGTTCTTACGTGAGCTCTCCAAATTGACCAGAAGCGAGTCAGGGCAGGGCAAAAGGGGCTCTTCCAGGTCAGGAACACACATCATAGAAATTTCTTTGTCTTCTTCATCACCTGATGGGATGGAAAAGAAGTGCAGCTTGGAATCCACGCCCATGAACGCCACACGAGCTCTCTTGTCCTCATTCGGGATTCTATCCAAGCTCTCCAAGATACTTTGGCAAACTACTGAGAGGAAACCGCTCTTGACGGCAAAAGCACTCACGTCAATAACGAAAACATACACGAGAGGCTGTGGAGCACGCACCATGTACTCTGTTGGGGCAACAAACTCCACCACAGAGTAGTTAAGCTCGGAGCGTCCCATTCTGTCCTTGGCAACGCGATCAATGTGGGAGTAATCAAACCCAGAGGGAACATCGTTCTGCAGCTGACACAAGTTACATCTCCATCTACGGCCGCCATCAACAAATTTTGCGAACGGGTTGATGTAGCAGCGGCACCGTCTGCATCGAGAAATGAGTGCGTCTTCCACAACAGGCACAGGGCTATCCTCAGACTTGAGAGAAATGTAAGGTCTCACCACAAGAGCAAAGGGCAGTTTCGACTTTTTCAGAAGAGCGTGCGAGTTTGGCACAGCATTCAACGTGCAGCGGAAGTAGTCGTGCGGAGCATTGGCATACTCAGAGTTGTTGAGCGTAGTGTCTGACGGCAAGACAATCGGTGGTGGCGGCAAATCCAAGTCAGAGACTGGAGGAGGTAGCTCCTTGAGTAGATCAGTAGTATACAATCTGTTGAGAGGAGTAAGAGGAGCGGAAGAATCCAAATTCACGTTATTCATTGATTGAGTGACGTAGTCCATGGGTGGGGCCGCTGCCATGGGGGCCATGGGAGATGCCACGGGAGGGGCTTGTGCTACAGGTACCTGAGGTTGCGGTGCCATTGGGATAGGCATACCGGCATTGGCCTGTGAGTATTGCGCCTGTGGGTACACTCTTCTCTTTCCCGACATGTGTTGTTTGATGGAGATTTGAGTAGGACACGACCATGTACGAGAATCGTTGGCTTTGCATCTACCAACCAACGAAGAAGAAAATTAATTGCTCATGTAGACTGCAGTGCCACTGAATTTCAAACAAGCATTTCCGATCAACTTACATGTCTCGTCAACGAGTGTTACTTCGACTGAAAAACATGATCGCTTGCTGTACTATAATAAATGGCAGGCTTTGATATTTAAATGTCTGATTCACACAGCTTTAATTTGGAGAAATGTTATAGAGGGGAGAAATTTGATAGAGGATTTTACGACATTTTGCTTAATCTTGCAACAACCGAGTCAGCTATTTCCCCTATTTTTGCGAAGCAAGGCTGTTTTCACCGCTTCTCGGTAATTCATACTGCAATCCATTTAGATCACTTATCATTCAGCTCACGATTATCATTGTAATGTAAAATTAACGAAATGCTGACCCGCTATTAGTATACAGTATGACATGGATGATCAACAGGGAAAAAGAAAATCGCAGTTTCTGCTTTGAATGCAGTGTATTCTAGCCCAAAATTTCCTGGTATCTCTGACCTTCATGCGTTTTCGGTCAGAAAGCACATGACGGCACAGCTAAGAGAAAATTTCAACAACCCAACATGATAAAGTTATACGTGACAAATCGCTTCATATCATTGTGAGGTATTACAGAAACATCATATACCGTCAACGAGCGTTTACTGCCCTCATCCCAAAGAGCGTCAAGCCAATCTTTTGTCGTAGCGGTTCATTGCGTAATTTAATTCTATGTTGTAATTATAGATATATGACCCTACTCTTCATAAGGCATTGAAGAGGTTTCAGAGCGCATTGATCTGATTTATTGGCTACATTACTGGCCACCAATTTATATCATGGGATGCAGTTTGCTCACAATCGATGAGCGCAGATCGTGGACGTCGCCCTTCAGTATCAGCTCTCCATATGTCAACTCATGAGATGAGGGAAGCGTTCCTTTCGAGCGTACATCCACCCGGCGTGATCACAGGTGAGAATTAGGTGATGTAGACTATAGTCACAAAGGGGTAACAGGAAACGCTTAAAGAGGTAATACTTTGATGCATCACTGGTACAACCTCGTGAATATGATCGCTGGGTCTCATCTCAACGTCACAAACTCAGGTTCAAAGTGATTTGATTCAATTTTGCATCTCATCAAAGTGCATTTTTCGAACAAACGGCGAAGAAACGTCTCAGTGAAACAGTCTCGAGCACAACGCCGTTGAATATCCCCATTCCCTATAGACGTTGTTCTCATCTCTTGGGAGATAGGCCCATTGATTGACACCCCAACAGCTGCTCCCCCCACTCAACAAGCTGAAATATGAGCGTCATATTGGGAGATATAGAGGGAGCCCTTGCTTTCACCTCCTTGTAAGCATCATTCAGTCCCCAATGAAACTTCCACATAAAATAAGCTACAATGACAGATGCAGATCGAGAGACGCCACACTGGCAGTGCACCAACACCTTTTTGTTCTGCTTCAGCGCCACGTCAATAGTCTCGCATACATATGGAAGATCTGGACATAGCATCGAAGTGTGCGTCCAGGGAAGAGAATAGTACTCTGGTCTTTGTGGAGAAGGAATCGCCAACAAATCCGGGGTGATCTCCTTCGCAACGTTCATGATAACATTAAAGTTTTGCAGATCACTTGTATTGGGCTCCGAAAAGAGAAACAAATTGGGTTCCAAGACGCAGATCGGTCCGTTTTCGTATGCATTGTGGTTTTCCTGTATGGATGGCGATTGAAGAACGCCACTTTCCTTGTTCGATTGCGAATGGGGAGAGACTTGCGAAGACAAGTCCAACGATAAGTTCTTCATGTTTCGCGGCTTCTTGGGCGTTGTATTGATAGGATAGTGGTTCATTTGCGTGTGTGATGAGATGCGTTTTACGTAAGCGGGATGCGTGTGAATCTGAAACGATTTTTCTATTGTTTAAGCTGAGAATCGAGTGCTATGAAAATAACTGGATTTTCGCGAAACCCTTATATATCGTAGAGCACCTGGTGCCAAGAGTCATGCTTCAATTCTACTTGACACACAGACGCCACGTAGCTTTCGAAAGCTACTTACAATTCAAGTCACTTTTTGACTTGTACAGATGCTAAATCATTTTTATTCAAACACAACTAGCGGTACACTGAATGAGAGGGGGCATCGAAAAAGCATTTTAAAGAAACAAAACAATGCCCGGCATTGTTGATGACATTATTCTTCGATTCCAGCCAATTGTCGTCAAGTGTTCCTCTACCCTGGCGATCGGTCGACACAAAATGACTTCCTGTAGGTGCTGAGCATTTCGTGGAAGTGCCGATTTCTTATTGATTTAACTCAAACAACCATGTATTGCTTTTCTTCGGCTTTTGCATCAAGTATTTGGGGTCTGGCTTTTAAGACTGGTAGTGTCTCGAGATGTATACTGGCACTCACCTTATGAACCATCAAAGGCTACTGAAACAGATGAATCCCTTTTTACAGAAGCACGGCCTGTCGAGCAGAGAATAAATAATAATTTAAATAAATAGCTACCTATAAGGGGCATCTGCATTCAAGCACGACTGGATCTCCTGTTCCCATTTGTCACCATTGGCTAAAAGTTTCTCCTTGTTATAAAGAAGCTCTTCTCGGGTATTTGTTGAGTACTCCACGTTCGGTGTTTCCACAATAGCGTCAACCGGGCAGGATTCCTCACAAAACCCACAATAGATACACTTTGTCATATCAATATCGTATTTGAAAGTTCTCCTCGATCCATCCGCACGCTCTTCTGCCTCGATGGTTATTGCTTGAGCGGGGCAGATCACTTCGCATAACTTGCAAGCAATGCATCGCTCTTCGCCTGAAGGATACCTTCTCAGGGCATGTTCGCCACGAAATCTTGGACTCACAGGGCCCTTCTCGTACGGATAAAGAATAGTATACGGTGCGCGAAAAAAGTGCTCCAACACTACATACATCCCTCTGAACATTTCAGACAAGAGGAACCATTTCGTCGCTTTGGAAAGTGCACTCTCGTGGGAGTCTTCCCAGCTTGCTTTATCAGCCAACCTAAATCCCAAAGGCCTACCACTTTCTGCATTGGCCGAAACAGCTGCCCAATTTGGTTTGCGAGCAATTTTAGTGGTGGAGAGAAAGCGTCTCATGCGGGGCCCTACTTGAGGTGTTTGGATAAAAATAAAACTCTCCCCCGCATACATGAGGGGATGGGAGCATTCTATAGCAGCATATTAATTACTGCTTTTGTTTGATGATGCAGTATGTCTATAACAAATTGAAGAAGTTTGAGTCTTGCTGGTTATATCGAAGTGGATATCAGCTGAGTAGAAAAACAATGTCTGCTTTCAACCTCTATTACATGTTTGTTCACTGACTGTCTAACACATGTTTCGAAATAAGCAATGTTGCAGCTTCAACTATTATCAAAAGGAAAAATAATAAAAGTCAACTTTGCATAATTCCTTTCTTCTCAATAATGTTTAGTTCTGCGTAGAATGGATCACTCCTCCCCTTTCATCCCCTTTGTCGATTCTGCCTTGATGTGCGAAAAATTAACATACTGTTGCCTTCATAATGTAAACGTTTCTCTATTTAGAGGATTGTTATATAGATAGAAGATGCCGACTAGCGGGATATGTCACCACGAGATGATGCGCTCTTCTGAGAGCCTCAAACAGTCAATTCTCCAGCCTCCCTTCATAAGTGCACTCTCAGTACCACTGGTGAGGTGAGTATCTAATTTTACCGTGAAATTGCCCTCTGCATCGAAGTTAAAAGAAATCGCTTATACTTCGAGCAATGAGCCATCCTCTAGGAACGATGACACTTTCGGATAACTAGAACCCAGATCACTTTCACTTTGCAAGTCACTTTGGTCGGGGCATGGTCCATAATCGCCCTCATAGACGACCGATCCACATTTCCTCCTTGCCTCTACAAACTGGCACTCATAGCAGCGCAAAATATCATTGGCAGATGGCCGCTTGCGTGGGTCGGGCTTAATCATCCAGTGAACAAGCTTATCAAGAGCGGCTGATCCGTCCACCAGGAAACTTGGCGTCCATTCCGGATACTTGTTTTCTGAGATCGAATAACTTAATTCTGTTAAATCCGAGGAGCTCAGTCTTCCAGCATCTGTGAGATCGCCACTTCGAAGCTTTTGCCAGGCAAATCCATTGTCAGGAAGAACTATATTCGCTGCAATCTCCACCAAGATCAACCCCAAGCTGAAAATATCAGCAGGCTTGTCATACTGCTGCCTGGTGATTATTTCTGGAGCAATATATTCACGATCACCTTCTCTTTCCAATGACTGAGAAACAGGTATCTTAGTAGCCATTCCAAAGTCGCCTATTTTCAGGCTCCCTTCAAAAGTGACGAAAATATTTGCTGGTTTCAAATCTAAGTGAAGTATACCGCAGTTGTGAATATATCTCAGTCCCGTCAAGATCTCAATCAAGATTTTCCACACTCTCCACTCGTCAAGTTTGGAGATTCGACCATTCTCAATAAGAAACCGCTCCAAAGTCCCGTTTTCACAGAACTCGGTCATTATGTATAGATTGCAGTTAAACTCCCATGACTCAACGTAGTTTATCGTATACTCGTGCCCTTCGTAGTCGTCACATGATTTGTCGAATAGGGTTTTCAAAACCTCCACTTCTTCCATTTTCCGAAGTCGCGTCCGGGGACCGGTGATGGGTTGTTTTGTGCGCTTGACAGCATATTTAAGGCCCTGAAAATGAATTTGATAGACAATGGAAAACTCTCCTGTTCCCAATAGGGACACGTCCTGGAACCGCTCACTGAGGTGATGATCAACACCGGGAGCGGCCCTGACGGGAATATTAAGTTCATGTGGGGTAGATGGAGGTGAATCTTCGAATAACCTGGTGAGCCGAATTTGCGGCTTTGGGGTATCTTTTGAAAGTTTTGTTGGTGTGGCGGGTATCTCTTCTAAGGAATTGTCCATTCCGCTTATCAGGTTTTCAATGTCTTTGTCGTTTGGAGAATACTCGTCAAACTGCCAAGATTGTTTTTCCGGATATACGAAAGACCCATTGGCGTCAACAAGCTGAACAGGTTTTTTACATGGAGTTTCAGGCATGCGTTTACCAAAAGTTTGAGCCTTCTTCTTTGAAACAAGCCCCGAAGTTGCAAAGGCAGTCTGCAATGGTTTTACACTTTTGAAGGATGCGGGCGTTATAAATTGTAGCTTCTCCAAAGGAGTTCTATCCACTTTGGGTTTCTGCCTCGCTGGCTTTGAGGGTGAATCGTCAAAGTGTCTTTGTTGAGGGTATTTGAAAGGCTGATATTCATTGAATGATCGCGTAACCTCTTCGTGGTCAGCCTTTGGTGAAAGATTCAGGTTCAAAACCCCGGCACTTCGCCTGAGGACGGCCTTTTTTGGAAATGCAGACTGGGGAGTGTGTAACAATTTTGAAGATGAAGGCGAGTGTAGAGAGCGCTTTCTTGTGTTTGTGTTCATCGACAAAGGCGTCAGAATGTGGTTATCTGAGTTCCCGCTCATGTTGTTTGTTTTGTTTATTTTGATTGAATGTTGTCAAGGTGATTGGTTAGTGCACGAGCACGCGTGAAAGAAAAACATAGGAGAGTGCAGGTATTCACTGAATGCCTACTTCAAATTTCGAATCGACTTACTTTACTTTTTCACGCAACTCTCTCTTGAAACAAATTAGTTCTCAACAAATAGGATAGCAAAGGCGAATAGATACAGTCACTGCAGTGGCACGATCAGATCAACTAATTCTACTATTCAACCCCTTTCGGATCTTCACTTTCATCACCTTTCCCTGCTCAACTCTGCATCAGTTGAAACTATGCTACAGTTAAGGTTTCTTAGTAGCTCAAGCGACGCCTCAAACTAATAACACATATGTAGGGTTTCTGGTTGCAAGTTCGTGCCTCGCCGCTAAACTGGGAGGCTGTTTTAGCCCTTCTAGATTTTGCTGGGTTAACTCAATATGTGTCTCTACTCTACAATTAACGAAGATAGCTGTGTATGGTTTCAGTCCCATACCACTATAATACACTAGTGTTGAACAACCCGAACCGGACGGACACTGCAAAACGGGTTCAAACTGTGAGCAATTGAAGGAGTTGATAGGGCCATTGTCAAAAATTCATGGTTCTCAACAGCAAGATTCAGCAATGCTTCAAGAATTGCCTTTTACCCATGAGAGGATTCTCGGGGAGTGCGACCATTAAAGCGAAGCGGAAATGATTGCACGTCATCCACTAATACCTTGAGATACCCTTCCATAGAGGGATATCTTTAATCAAGGATTTTAACGCCACCTTAGTAATAGTGCATCTCTTTATTTCTTCGGATACGCAAATATGTTTCCAGTCTGAGGGCGAGTAAATGGAACGATGCATGCCAGAGATCACAAAGACTGCTTTCCTGAAGGGTTTCTGAAGGAAAAGCATCTGCCTTCTAATATGAAGAAAAGGAATGACAGCGATTGAGTGAAGAGGGCAGTGCCACAATCTTTGAACCAGAGACATCTATTTGAGTTTTTCCTCGTTTCTCTTTTCGTCTCAATAACATTATTTTGATAACTTTCGTCTCTCTCTCTTTTGCTCCAAAAAGCCACTTCACCAATTTGGCTCTGGGTTTATCGACGGACCTCATAGTTTCCCTTACTGGTCTGTTGTGGGTCACTCCTTTCTTGTCGCGCATTATCGTCCGCGTAAGTACTAGAGGCCATGGGAAGGATATTAAGGCAATATCAAAGCTATTTTCCTCGAGGCAAGAGCACAAGTACATATCACGATGTTGAAATAGCAGCTAAGAGACTTTTCTCCTTCAGGTGTGAACGAATGTTCCTTTACGAAATAGTTTTGCAGGAAGAGATCTTTGATCCCTTTTCGTGTATTTCTAGCGAGTGAAATTTTCTGCTAGGTTAAAGTCCTTAGAACTCATCAAAGTAAAGCCTAAATCGATAATCATAATGCTTATATGCGAGGAGAAATAAACCCTATTAAAACACAGACAACAGATGAACTGGCAAATCCAAATTTGTGTGAGCTTTGCAAGCCAGGCGCACTTCAAAGAAACGTTGCATTTTCTGACAGATGAGAAGACCTAATAAGAGTTAAAATACAAGAGAAAGCATTTAAACACACCAAAAACTATATTACAAGCAAATTAAGCAAAATCTATAGCAAATCTCCGACAGTGGCCACTAAGAAGGTTCGCGAGACCCTTCAAAGCTCCACAGACAGCGGCATTGGTATCTGACCCCAACCTTTCCGATCCCGGGAGACTACCTTCAGAGTGCTCGCGATCACTCCTTCGGAAGCTCCCAGTCACGTAATCGACTTGGCCAGACATCATTCCTATACAAATCTATTTAGGCATTCCGGAACAGTCCTTGAGAGACTTTCCTTCGCAATCCTTCAAAATTTATCGTCAGTGAGAGAGGGCAATGGGGGACTTGCCGTTCTCTCGATCCGAATTAAGCAGCGGTGCTGTAGTTGG
>JAJLWQ010000369.1:5329-58035 GCA_030570875.1 Citeromyces matritensis
AAGAACAAGAGCAAAACCACAAAAAGACAAATCGCACGGATGAAATGAAAAAAAAAAAAAAAAAACTCATGCTTTACCAATACTTAACCCATAGCCACTTTTCATCCCTAATTCCTCTTACCAGCTGGAGACTTCCCTGCGCAGAAGGAAAAGCCAGGCAGCGTTTCCAGCGGTGGACTGCTATACAAAGGGCGCTGCTGCCACGGCATTTCCGGGAATTGCCCCAGTCTTGGCTTGTGCTGTTTGGCATCCAAATGGGAATTCAACATACGAAGACGGTCCATTGATCTGGAAAGTTTTCAAGCTTTCAAAGTTGCAGATGCATGCATTATACCAGAGCACGTGACGGATTCGCAGATGCATCATTGCAGATGACGAGGATACTCTATGGATCGCGCTCTTCGCGTGGTTGAACGCAAATTATAGTGCTCACCACCCAGACTTTCTCTTTTCGATTTTGTTCCCTCAATTTTTGAGGTTTGTCTCTTGGCTTTTCCCTTTCCTTTTTCAGTGCTCTGATCCTTTGTTCTCGTTCCTCTCTCTCTCAAATTCAGCTCAAGATTAACCCTTTCTGTGGGTTCAGCTGGAATGGTTGCAGGCGAAACTGATGAGCTTCCTCCATCCTTCTGTGAGGCAACAGCTGCACCAGGTTTTGAAGCCAACTTATCACGTTTCCCACTACCAACTCTTTTAGACAGTAACTTGCTGAAGCTTCCGCTTTTACGGTCAATGGCCAGCTTGATACATTCTTCGACACTCATGTTTAGCTTTTTGGCCTCGGCTATAATGTCACCTGTTTCAAGCAAAACCTGTCTCAATTTATCCTTGTCAATTTCATCGAGCTTTATTTCTTCCTCGTTTTCAAACAAGTGCGGATCTTTGACCTCTGCCGTTATTTCTTGCAAAATATCGTCAAATTTGTCACCTTTAGCATTCCCCAAAAGTGCACCATACCTTTGTTTAAGATGGTCGGCTTTTGAGACTTTACGCAGCTTTTCTGGCGCTTCCTGTTTTGAACGCTTTCTATTGCTGACCTCGGTCGATGGGCAACTACTGTTCCTGGTAACTTGTTTGTTTTTATGATCTGCAGTATATAGCTTCACCCCCGTGATTTCTATCGCAGAGCTAGCTAAGTTCCTGTTGACATCCTGTCCTCGCCCTCGTAGTTCTGACAAAGCATGCAATCCCTCAGCATCTTGCTCGGCATCTTCCAACACTGTACCGCATGTCAAGGCCGCGTCATCCTGGGAAGCAAATTCACTTCCGTGAGCGATGCGGTTGTGATTCAAAAACCCTTGAGCACTAGAAAAGTTGCATCTTCCGCATTGGTTGCACGTAAGTTTCACCAAAACTCCGTCGGCCCTTCTGTACAAACACTCGTTTATCCTCGCCAAGTTCATACCCACCGGGCGAAGTGACGATGTTTGAGACCTTGTTCGGTAACCAGAATCGGCAATCTTGGGAGGGTGTTCTTCTTCTTTGGCTGATTTTGCCGCGAGCTGAATGCTTTTGGCCTGCAAAAACGACTCTTGCAATAGCGTTAAATATTGACGTGTAAAATTGGTTGGTTCCACGGCTAGTGAGTAATCTGGCGAAATTTCATAATGATTTCGAAGAGCTATCATTTGTGCCTCGCATTTCGCCATCTCATCATCAATCATTCCAAGCTCTCTGTGCTTTAAAAGAATTTCAAGGTTAAACTCGTCTTCGATCGTTTTCTGGATTTTTCGGATAAACCGCTCTCTGTCCCGTGTGTCGTTGGTTGACTCGTCAGGTGATTTGGGAGGCGATCGCACGTGATCCGTGTCTGCGCTGTTCATCGTAACGTCGTTCAATTTGACTAGATGGATATTATAAACCTCTGACGGTAAGCGCTATATGTTATTCTTCAGTAGTAGCTATTGCTGTAAATCATGCTCAAATCACGCCCTGCATGCGCATGAAGCTCATCGCCGGGTAACCCGTCATCTGCATAAACAAAAAATGCCTTAGATCAAATCACCAGAGCCGGTCGAGAATAATAAAAACTCACTGTAGCTCAAATCGCGAAGCAGTTTTTTTCTCTCACTTAATGGAGAACTGGAATGCTTTGCCTTTCTTTTGGAATTTGAGGCCACCTGATCAATATTCTGCGCACTCTGATCTTCAACTTGGACAGTATCGAATTTGACTGAGCGATACTTTTTTGTTCTCTTTTGAGGGGTTGATATACTAATTGGCTCAGATGAATACCTGCTTTGAGCAGGGGTGGACGTAGCTTTAGGGAGATCTTCAAAGTCCTGTAATTTGAGCAAACTCGAGGAATCGTGAAGATACAGGGATGAGCAAACATGATAGTTCTCTTTATCACTGTTGGCTACGACCTTTTTCTTTCCCGTGACCACATTTTCATTGCACGGTTTTGGCTGTAAGGGTGTACGCTTCAAGAGACCATCACTTCTTTTGTTTTTATTCTCTTCCATGGGCTTCCTCCTGAATGCACTTGCAGACCAACTAGGTTGAGGGAGGTGATTCAATTGCATCTCATTATCGCTCAGGGAGTACACTTATGTTAGGTCTTACTTATATTTGACGCACCATCATTCGAGGTTTGGAGGCTACTGAGTGGATTTCTCCCTCTTCTTTGATACTGAAAGGGCATTGAGTTAGGCGCTGAGTTCCCTCAAATGTAGGGATGTAACAAAAAAAGTGAGTATCATGCGGGCCCCCGCCCACAACAATGACAGATCGATAATCGGCAGATATTTCTCAAGAACATTGAAAAAATATACTCCATTTCTATATCAGTACAGTACGTACTGGCCGAATATTGCAACCAATTATTGAGTGATATCGTGAAATCAAAACAAACTTCTTTCAGACACTTCAAGTTGGTTATTTCCCAAACCTTATACTTTCTCTTTTGATAACCGCCTCGTCAAACGTTATCAGATAAACTGTTCGAAGAGGTTGATTCGGCTTTGCTACCGTGTGCGCAGATACTTTTGCCTGGAAATATGCGCTATCTAGAGCGCCTTCAATCAAACCCGCGACAAAGGCTGCGCAATTGAGGTCGCCCATATCTTGAGGAACAGATATGAATTGAGACATAAGCGGGGTGTCATCCGTTATCATGTAGTCATTAATATTGTCCTGAGACTTTTCTAGATTATTGGCAGCTTGCCCGAAAAGATTTTTCCAGAGCGTGGTGTGAATGAACTGAAGGATTTCGATTATTTTGATCTCTCTTTTACTTGAGCTTTGAGATTTCGATGAGCCCAGCAGCAGGTATGAGTTCTCCCGGAAACTGATCAACTCCAAGTACTTTGGCCCGATAGAGTAGCCCAGATGATTCAATCTTTCCTCTAGCTGCTGAATATTTCTCGATTTTCTTTGACACCAGGCCACAGTCTCGCAAAAGAGAAAAGATAAAGCTGATAGACTTACAAGATGTTTTGATCTATGAAGGTTTCTATCATATATGCTATGTTCCTGAACGTTCATTGTTTTCCTCTGCTGTGCATTGGAATCATGCGATGGGTCAGTTGATTGAGGGCCTCGGATTGGATCATAGCCAGACATTTTTCGAAAACAAAAGGATCCGCACACCATCTGCTCAAAGAATACTTCAAGATGGCCATTACAATTCGCCAGGCCACTATGGATGATGCTCAAGGGATGCAAAATTGCAATCTGCACAATCTGCCTGAAAATTACACTCTCAAATACTATATGTATCATCTTCTCTCATGGCCCCAGGCTTCGTTTGTTGCCACGGTCGAGAGCTCTCCCTCCATAATAGACGAAGACGAGAAATATGAGGATGACGTCAAAGCGGACTGTCAGTACAATAGGCAGGGTGAAAAGATTGTAGGATATGTCTTGGGAAAGATGGACGATGATCCGGAATCTGCAGGGAAAACTCCTCACGGACATATAACATCTTTGTCAGTTATGCGAACTTACAGAAAAATGGCAATTGCTGAGAAGCTGATGAGACAATGTCTATTCGCTTTGACTGAGAATTTCGGTGCACAGTACACATCTTTGCATGTGCGAAAATCAAACAGAGCAGCATTGCATCTTTACAAAGATACCCTAGATTTTGAAGTCCTTTCTATTGAAAAGTCATATTACCAAGATGGAGAGGATGCTTATTTCATGAAGAAGATTTTGAACGCTGACGCACTATTGCCTTGTAATTTTCAACGAGGCGGCAAAAAGGACGATTTGACCAAGGATTTACTAGAGGGCATTATTGTTGATGAGCTGGAGAAAACCGTCATAGAATAAACTCATTCAACAGAATTCTTACTTGAAAAGTTATGCTTTCGAATAATAGATTATGGTATGTATTCAATCCTGTGTATTCTAAATGTTAGTACATCCTCATAATATGTTGTTCCATGTCAGACAAAGATATAAGGTAGCTTGGGTTTTTCCACATCGATAAAAACATCTCGAGCCAAATGCACTCTAGTCATCATATAGGAAGAACAGTGTTTTCTGTTCACTTACCAAAAAAGGAGTATTCTCAGTAGAGAAAAAATTTAGAGAAGCGAAACTTTTTATAGCCCGTCATTGGGGTTACCCGGAAATGTTTTTTTGAAGGGCTCAAGTGTCCTGCTTTCGATAACTGACTTTATCAACCTTGACATCTCCATCCACGTATGTGTAGAGATACAATGTGCACGATGCGCCTTTCACATCGAGCAGACAGAAGCTTGGTATAGGGTGCAGCAACTCTTCAATTTCCTGATTTACTTTGGGTGAACTGTCCTTGAGATTTTCCGACAAACTTGTCTCTTCTTCTTTTTCGCCTTCTTTTTTCAATTCGGATGTATCTTTCTGATATTCTGTCTTGAGTATGTAATTGATAGCTTCAAAGTCTTCCCTATCAGGGAGATTTGTGGTGAAAGCACCAGAAGCACTCCCAGGGCTGATGAAAAACTTCCCATCCAACGTGTAAGCCTCGAGTTTGTGCGTTCCACCGAAGAGGAGTATGTCGACATCCATCATCCTAGCCTGTGTTAAAAGACTTAAAGGATCGGAATTTGGAATAACACAAGAACCGTTGATCAATCCAACCTTAAGCTGATCATGTGTGAATACAAGTGAGGTAGGCAGGCTAGATTTACCCCAGTCTAACTGTCCCTTTACCAATTGAAAGTCGCTCGAGATAGACTTCAGAAAGTTCAAAGTCTCTGGTGACCTCGTAACATTTCCGTGACAAAGAACCTGAGATATCTTGCCAGGAGCGGAAAGTAACCGTCTGAATTTTGGAGGGATTTCCACCGCCCGTTCCGGAATGTGTAAATCTCCAATCGCTAGTATCAGTGTCATAGTCAAGAATGCATTTGGTGCTCGCACGACCCTGATACGATAAACTAAAGTTTGACTACAAAGTCTATTCAAGAATGTTATTGTCACTTGTATTGTTCTAATAAGATATAAAGCGCTCGTTTTGAACCAGTCGATTTTCTCATTTGGAATTCTCGTTAGAGTTGACAAAAGTGCTGTTGAACTTGTTAGTAAAATGCTTTCAAGCTTTATTGTGTTGAGGAAAACATACTCAATTGCCTTCACTACATCAAACTCATCTTGCTGGGGTTTTTCTGTGGGGGCTGCACCAGTTGTGCTGGCTTTTGCGGCAACAGGAGACGAAAACGCTTTGGGGATTGTGATGCCCCCAACGACGGTGAGAATTGTTCCGATCGCAAGAAAGTGAGGAGGGATCGACCTTCCAAGGATTGTGTAGTTTGCGCCCATGATATTTCGATGCCACTTGTCAAAGACCAATGAAGTATCGCTACTTTTATGGTCGGTACACGACTTAGATTAGCTTTGCCTGTCGCCAAAAGCTTTCTAGACGATATCTTCCCAGCAAAGCTAAAATATCCTCTTCATTTTCTGTGTTCTCAATAATTGACCATTTTTGGAAATGCGGTTTTTTGAGCTGTCCTTCCCAAATCACCTGACATTTGTTTGAGGAAAGATTCTGTAAATGCTCTTTCTCCACATTTTTGGGTATCACTGTCTGTGTCCAATCGATTCTTCCAGTCATCAGTTTTTTGAAACGTGCAATTGCTTTGCAGCCCCCTTCAACGATAACCAGAGAGAAGGTCTGCTGCGTTCGTATGCACATTCCTTTCAAGTCAAGCTGTTTGGCGTTGATGTCCACTTTGAAACGATGCTGAGGATTAGTTAGTATATTAATTTTGTATACCGTTGAAAAGATTCCATTTGCCAAATCTTGCTCGAGCTTGAACTCGGACCTTCTTGACTTTTCTTCGGGGTTTGGCTTCCTCTCTTCGTTAGCTCTTTCGTGTTCCAAGCGCCTCTCTATAATATCATTACGAACGCGGGCTTCCACCGCTGTGGGATCCTTCACGGCATCACTGCCAAGTACATAAGCGAGATTCTGTAGCTTGACTTTGGGAGCCGGAGCGGGATCAAGCCCAAGCCTAATTCGATCCTGCTTTTCTTGATGCTTTTCACCTCGTTCAATTTTACGAATCCGCTTCATCTCTTTCTTAGTGAGATACATCGGCTTTGGAGGTGGAAGGTGTTTTTCCCAAGGCGCCATCACCGGCACTGGATGCTGCACGTACTCGGTTACTGGACAGTTTTCATCATCCACATCTTTATACAGAAGACGGTCAGCTTCTTCCAGGTGTAAGTAATTATTGTCTTTGAGTAACATTTTATCCCACCATTCGATCAAAGGAGGAATAGAGAGTTTAAACAGATGTTCGCCTATACTTTCATCAGGTTCGAGACCCAGTTCTTTGTTGTGCAACTTCTCCTCCAATTGTAACTGCTCATCATGCTCCTTCGCACGAAGCTCTTTGGCGGCATCAATGAACTTCCCCTTTGTATTGAGTGAAAGCTCCCGATGAGGTTTTTCCAACCTGAAGTCGTTCTGGTCAATGTAAGGATTAAACTGATTCAACGTGAACCCCTTCCGCACTTTTTGATTTGAGCTTCTCACTGGATTTAGTCGCTTTGGAATGACCGGTGCAGGAACGATAGACCTCAGTAAAGGATGTGCCTCAACTTTTAGTCCTCCGCGATCTTTTCGAACTTCAGACTCGGGCTCTGTTGATTTGTTCCCAGTGAACTGGCTTCTCGCTTTAGCTATTCTCTTTTGTATTTCCGATTTCCCAGAATCATCTGCTCTGGCCCTTTTCGGAGGTGGTCCATCTTCCAAATCACTCTGCCTCTGCATATTGTGCGGTGTAAGGATTTCGCCCTTCAGTCTAGTACCATAGGATCATCTTGTGTACCTTTGGTCAACTCTATGAAAAAGATATCCTCTTCCTGCTCACTCTCAATAATAATCTCTTCGTCCCAACTGTTTCCAGACTCACTTTTTAACTCCACAAATGGCACTTCCTTCAGGAATTCAGAAGGCGGCTCGTCTTCTGAAAATGTGTCATCCAAAGTGATCACCTCAGGATTCTTAGATTTAAATTTTTTTCCCACTGAACCACTACGTGATTGAAAAGTCCAACTAGCGTCAGGCATTATCTTCACGCTTTCGATAAGATCAGAGTTCTGCAGTACCTTGCTCGCCTTGTAGTATATCTGGTCCTTCTTTTTTATATTAATGTTATCTAGTTCCATTAGCAGGTCAGCTAGACAATTAACTAGAACCAAGTCCTTGTATACGTTGAACTCCAATCCACATACTGGGCATGTGAAGAACTGTAAATCATTATTCTTCAAGCCGAGCCTGCGATTCTCGCTAAGTTTGAGTTTATAATCGAATCGTGTCGTCACCTGATTATGAAGGTTTCTGTCTATCTGTTGAATTTGCGGCTGGAATTCACTGATGACAAGTTGCATGCGATCGGAATCCAGCGATTTTGCTGCAACAAGAGAGCTCATTCTCTTCTTCAAGTTTGCTAAACTGCTCGTGCAAGCTGATTTTGGTTTGACCTTGTTGAGGTTGTTCATAACGAGAAAAGAGTCCAAATCAAAGCACTCTAAATGAGAGCAAAAACGAGACCTTACAGGTGTCATGATTCTTTTGTTCGATATTGGATCGTTTAAGGATATTACGAACGCCTTTTCAACGAGCTCTTCATCGTATGTTGTTCTCGGCAAGGCATACCGAAACGTGACGATTTTTGATGGTTTCTTTGCTTTCGGCGAGGCATACCGAAACGTGACAACTTTCGATGGTCTCTTAAGGTCTTTTGACGGTTGAGAGCAGTGACCTTTGTCTTTTTTTGATGGTTTTCGATGTTTGCTTTTGCTCATACTTGATATATGTCACATAGTCCAACCTTGGTAAGTTTTCAGCGCGCCTTTTCCTCTTGCATACTGATGCATATTATAACAGGATGGTATGCGATTCGAGAATTTTATCGAGTCGCTCATTGATGTGAAGGACTTTGAAATTCGCATGACTGCTTTTGGTCTAACAACAACTAATAAAACAATTCATATAAAAATCTCATTTACTAGTGTACACGGAACGAATATCATGTTTAATCACCAAAGAGTGTATTCGGTTCTAAATATCTCAAAGACAGCATTTTTCGCGTGATGAATGGAACAGCTGAGTGAATTTTGGCCTTTTAATGACGTATTTAGCTTTCAGCGCATAGTTTTATTGAATTGCGGGTATTTCGCTGCAACGTCAAAGAAATTATGACAAAATTCCTTTGAAGCTGGGTTTCTGAGTCTTAAGGGGAGGTTTTTTTCAGGTACTGAAACCGGAAAGAGAAGGGTAGCACGCGATTAAAGCCATTAACATGAAATGTTATTATCACTTGATACGTTGTTTGTTCATAACCAGGACTTTTAAAAAAATCGGCTGGGAAGCCTTTTTTCACATTTGTTTTTTTCAACACATTATAATTGATCAAAATATGCTACATAAGCTAGTCAAACAAAGTAAGAATTCACAGACAATTATTGAAAAACATCTGAGGAAATTTGGAAAGCGGAAGGTGAAAAAAACACGAAAATCACTATTTGAATTGATTAGTCCCAGCTGCAATTTTTGAAATTCCTGACAATGCAAATGGAGCTTCAATTTGGTCCTTTATATAAATCTGAGAATGTAGGGATGTGCATATATCTTTTCAAATGTCATCTGAGATGGAGTTTGGTAAAGTAGGATCCTGACTATTTTTCTCTCGGAAATACTAACAATTGAAGACTTCACAATCTCCACCATCAACCGAGACCCTCGAACAAAAGAGGCTCAGGTTGAGAGATCAGCTCAGCTTTGACCTTCTCAATACCATTTTGCAGGAGAATTCTACACGGCCTGTTCGACTACAGCAGTTGACACTTTGTGGATCTGATGCATTCAGACCTAGTTTCCTGAATCGCCAGCTTGAACCTTTACTGTTTAATGACAAGCTCACTATGGAGAAGCTGATGACCAATATTGACCAAGCTACGGAGAATCTCACGAAACAGGGTGTTATAAGAGACATCAAGGTGAACATTAAAGAGACAAATTACGGATCACCCTTCTCTCCTTTAAATTGCGAAGACCTTTCAGCAGAAATGTTTGTGCTCCCTGTTAAAAAGTTCTTTGCCAAGATCGGGACAAATGTCGGTAACGGGGAAGGAGATGGTTACCTCACTTTGCAGCTTCGAAACATTTTTGGTGGAGCCGAAAATTTGATTCTGGATACCAATATAGCCTCCAACAATATTGGTTCCAGAAGCCGATCCACTCACTTGCTGAATTATAGCATGCCATTAAACAACAGTCCCAACTGGAGGATAGATAATCTGTGCTATCATATGGTGCGAAGTATTGACTATACCACAGCTCACGATCAAACAGCGACCGGAATCACGAATCGAATTTCATCAAATTACGGTTTCTTGAATCACGAGATTGGTTTTGAAAACTTGATCAGAAGCATCGAAATGCAATCTCAGAACAGCAAATTACAGCCAAATGACTTTATTCTTACACAAGCGGGGCAAAACTATAAGTCTTCTCTCACATACAACATCGCCTATGACACACGGGACGACAAACTGTTACCGCGGAGGGGAGTTTTCATCAAAAACATTCTAGAGCTGAGTGGGTTCACTCCAGTTTCACTGTTATTCCCCAAAGAATTTTCAAAGTCCACTTTCGTGAAAAACACTTTTCAGTTTCAGACCGCAAACAGCTTGGATGACCAAGGTTCTTACTTTGCATCATTTTCGTTCAACGCTGGAGGAATCTACTCGTTTGCCCCAACAACACACTTGATGGACAGATTTTTCATGGGAGGACCTAATGACATGAGAGGGTTCACACTGAACGGGATGGGACCAAAACAATCTGCATATTCCGTTGGAGGCAATTTATTTTACAATGTCGGATTGAGCTGTTTTTTCCCACTTCCACGAAGCCCAGCAGACTCCAATTTTCGACTTCATGGATTTTTCAATGCGGGTAATCTGGCCAACATTGACCAATCCGCTTTTCGTGATTCAGTAACCATGGGCAAGTTCATAACTCAGCCCAGCGTGTCGACAGGATTCGGGCTGGTTTACAAACACCCTGTTGCTCGGTTCGAGCTCAATTTTGTTTTGCCCTTAACCCAGCATGTTTCGGATCAAACAAGAAAGGGAATTCAGTACGGGATTGGATTGTCTTTTATGTAAAGCTAGACCATCGAAAAAAGTTAACAGATACCTTTGCTTTTTCTATCCTCGATCCATTGAGTGTGCCTCGAGATCACCTCTGGGATGATGAGATTTTCAATATTCTGATTTAAAGGATCATCGAGCTTGATCCACGTTTCTTCGTTCTTTGTAACAAACACCACCTCTTGCTTTCTGCTTTGCAAGAGGTTACCGATCACCAATTGATGGCAATATCTTTCTAAAGCATCTCTGCATTTCTTGATCAAAATTGTCTCATCAGTCTCGAGCTTGAAGGAAACAATCATTGCGATAGGAGCCCAAGAATCTACCAATCGACTGAGAAACTTAGGGACGGGCTCCAAGTTCATCACCAACTTGCCTCCACTCTCCTGCGACTGGATTTTGTGCTCAGGCAACTTGGAAGATGGAAGAAAGAAATCGGAAACAGCAGCGGCAAGATAAAAGAGCGCGTTCGATCCAATTACTGACAACTGCTGGGCCACTAACTTTAAAGTGAAAAGATATTGCTGCACAGTAGTGAAGGGTAAAAGCAAGAGGAGGTTGCTATCTCTTGCCAGTCTGTACTTTCTCAACACTTTAATCATTTCTCTTTGATAATCATCTTCGATCGCTACTTTTCCATCTTCCTCTTTCATGTAGTCCAAAAAGCAATTGGTGGTATGACTATAGTGGCGAGAATACGGCAAAAGAGAGAATTCTCGATGGAGGAAGATTACAGCATAACCTTTTTCCAAAAAATACTCAGCTGATGTCGCCCCTCTCGTTCCTGCACTAAAGTTATCTATGAACCGTACAGTATTATTCTCCAGCGGTACTGTAGTTCCACCACTGGTGACAAGGACTATTCTTTTCCTTTCCCTCTGTTGATGGTGGAAGTTTATAAAGTCGGCAATTTGCTTAGAAACCTCCGATAAGTATGGCGGAGGAGCGTGGGTAGCGAAGTAGTTATTCTCATCGATAGACTGTGCGGCAGGAAAGTCAGGGTGACTTCTATCAATCGCCGTCAGTACGTCAGGAATAGATGTTCTTATTCTTGAACTGTGGGGAGATGGTGGAGTCATCAAGTACAAGGGTCGTGCGTCGTTAACAAAACCATCATATGTCAGACCCTGTAGTGTTTTTCGATGTCAGTCTGGGTCCAAAGGAAATAGGAAGAGTCAAGATTCAGCTGTTTGCCCAGCAGCTCCCACGAACCTGTGAGAATTTTAGACAATTTTGCACTGGTGAAACACGAGAAAACGGAATCCCAGTTGGCTACAAAGGTAGTAAGCTTCACAGAATCATAAAAGGGTTTATGATTCAAGGCGGTGACTTTGTCTCGGGAAACGGCAAGGGATCATATACCATCTTTGGGACAAGCTCATTCGAGGATGAAAGTTTTCAGTTCAAACGTAAGTTTTCTTTGAATTTATACTAACATGAAGACGAGCCAATGATGGTTTCAATGGCCAATTCTGGTCCAAATACAAATGGCTGTCAGTTTTTCATATGTTGTGAGAAATTGCCCCATTTAGACGGGAAACATGTTGTTTTTGGGAAGGTGATAGAAGGTCAGGATGTTGTCCGGACTGTCGAACAAGTGAGGACTGATGGAGACGACCGCCCTTCTCCCCTTGATGTTGTAATTTCGCAGTGTGGAGAGTATTAATTGTCTGAGCTGTGGCTTGAATGCACGTTTTCGCTGCAGAAACAAAGCCTCTGCGCACCTATATATAAAGTGAGTGATTCGCCGCCTTTACGATTCATGTGAAGATATCCTTTTCTCCTTTATCAAATTTGAGCACAGTGGTCACTCTCTATGACAAGTAACCGACATTTTTTGTTTTGAGAGGAACAAGACTGGGACGGGCGTGCATCGATTCAAAGTGCCTACCAAAAGTTGTGTGATTGCGAGTCCGGTATATTGTCCGGCTTGATCTTTTGTATCTACAAATACACTGACTATATTCGTTCAGCGAGTAAGGTGTGTTAAAACTAGTCACTATTCAAAAAAGGTGTCTCGACTTGGATGGAGTTTGGCTGGGAATCGACCACTCAAATTCGATTTTTTATCAAGCCTTCTCACCTGCTTAAATCAAATTTTGCAGGCTCCTTAAATCTTAATGTTCAACAATTCAGTAGGCCCAAAGCCTCATCTGAGAGTGTCCGGGGAGTGAACTGCTGGTCAAGATTCACTCAGCGAGTGAGATAAAGTCATTATAAGAGCCCTACCATTCACCTTCTGTTATCCAACCTGAAGTTATCTACTCTTTTTGAAAAAAAGGCATATTTATATCAAGACATGCCATCCCTCGGAAACTCCTCCGACATCCGTACCCATTGTTGCTTGTTTTTTTCAGCAGGTATCAGATTTGGACACAACAATAACAAAAAGTGGCCAAATTTCGCTAAAGCTGCAATTAGATGGATAGAAGACTTGTGCTACTAACATCTCCCACATCTCTACCCTCATTAGCATCAACCCGTGTTACGGAAACAATCGACACAGTTTCTAGGAATACATCTCAGCGTTCCATCACTGGACTTTTTGACCTTTTTACTTTAAAGGCTTACGGCTGGAAATTTCAAGTTTTCGCTCTCATCTCTACATCAGTGGTTCTCGTCATGTCTTATAGAATATTCAGCAATAACGAGGACTCAAATGCCGAATCTCTCTCAGATTCTTCCTCCATCAACTCCACCACTTCTTCAGGGTCGAAGCGGTCCAAGTTGAAAAAGGGGTTTACCTCCCTGGGCTCAACATTCATGGATGGCATATCAAATCTCAGCCCAAGAGCTGGAAAACAAGGTTTTGGGTCTGTAGCCAACTCGCAAGATCCCGAATATAAACATGCCATCAAAATTGCCAAGGAAAATGGAGGATTCATTGGCGGTCTTTACAATGATGGAAACACGTGTTTCATGAACTGTGTGATTCAGAGTTTGGCTTCCTCCAATGAACTTGTGGACTTTTTGGATTCTTACACGGATCTTTCCGATCTGCCTTCTGGAGGAGAGAAACTGTTTAGCAAATTCAGCAGCTCAGAGCCCACTCCGGAAAATCAGTTTTCGAACTGTTTGAGAGATCTGATCGGCAAGCTTAACTCTAAACATCATCACAGACATCGTGTATACAAGACAAAGGAGCTATTAAGAGCTATGTCTAATGGCCCGAGCAAAAATCTTTTGCTGGGGTACAATCAAGAAGATGCGCAAGAGTTCTATCAGATGGTGATTAGTGAGATCGAAAAAGATGTTAAAGCAAAAGCCAATATCGCTGAAGACTCTTCCGCAGAAAAAAGTGCTCCTATCGAGGATAAATTCATAGAGAAAACGCCTGAAATGATGTGCGGTTTGTCGGACCTAGGAGACATCGGAAATGTTTATGTTCCAGCTGCGCAAATTGATCCAAACGCGCCGAACGTGGAAGACAAGGTTTGCCCATTCCAACTTTTGACCCCGCTCGATGGTTTATCGTGTGAGCGTATTGGGTGTCTTACCTGCGGGGAAATGGGAGGATTGCGGTATTCTGTGATATCCGGAATCGGTGTGAATCTTCCTCCTTACAAGAGGGATTCTATTAGACTCTCAAAACTTTTGGACGATTGGAAAAAGGAAGAGGTGATTGATGATGTAGAGTGCAACAGATGCGGTTTGGTGCAAATCAGAAACAGTTTATACGAAAAACTGAGCTCGCAACAACCAGAAAAGTTAAGGCAACTCACAGAAGCGCGAATTGAACAGATTGATGCTGAGTTGGAGAAGAAAATCATCAATGACGATGTCTATAACAAGCTGCACACCAAAAATATGGTTAAGAAATCCAAAAAGGCGAAGCAGATTTTCTTCGCAAGACCCCCTCCCTTGCTTTCTATACACATAAACCGCTCAGTTTTCGACCCAAGAAGCTATTCGATCAGAAAGAACAATTCCAAAGTGGCGTTCCCACTTCGTTTGGATATGAGCGACTACGTGGCATCTCCTGACGATGTCAACACAGACGCCCGTCTTCCTTTCAGAAAGCAGGACGAAAAGGTTTCCAAGGAAGCAGAGGAAAATGAGGAGCAAGTCTCTGAGGTGGAAAACCAAGCGGAAACTCAAGACCGTCAGCCGGAGGAGTCCATCAACTCAAACGAGAGCTTGCCTTATAAGAACTCTCTATCATCAGATGAAAAACCTGCAGCCGATTCCGACGAGAAACCTACAGTTGAAGATAATGGTCCCCTCATGTACAATTTGAAAGCGGTTGTGTCTCATTTTGGAACTCACAATTACGGCCACTATATTTGCTTCAGAAAGCACCGTGGAGTTTGGTGGAGAGTGAGCGACGAGACTGTTCGTGTTTCAACAGAGCACGAGGTTTTGGATTGTCAAGGATCTTTTATGCTTTTTTATGAGCTGAGTCAAAGAAACAGTTGGAAGGAACCGTTGGAGGTGGATAAAGATCATGATAACACATCGGACGAGGGCAATGAAGATGAGTACGAGGATAACGAAACTGACTCAGAGCCCAGTGACGATGAGGTGATGGAAAGAAATGACAAAAACGAGTCGTCACACGTAAATGAAAATGAAAAGGCGACTTCCAATGAAGATGTGAGCTCAAGCGAAACTGCAAGCACGGAATTTTCCAAGGCAAGTTTGGAGACTAAAAGTATCAATAATGATCACATCATACAAAGCCAAGCGGGTTTATAGTTAATATATTAGACAGATTCCTTTTGCTTCAATGCCTCGTTTTGGAGGTATTCCTGCAACTCTTGTTCCCTTTCCTCTTTGATTAGTTCGTCAATGTCGTAGTCGTATTCGTTGTCGTCATTGTTAAAGACCTGATCCACATTTCCTCTGGGTCCTCTTTTCCTGAGACTATTCTGGTTGTCCATTTTGAATTTGAAAGGCACATCTTCCTTAGTAAGGTTTTTCAATTTCTCTCTTAGGTTTTTTTTCTCGGATCTGTTTCTCTGATTGTCCAGCTCTTCGTCAGGCGAGACATAAGATTGTGTCTCTTCACTCCTGACATTAGGATAATGTTCTTTTCTTTTTGGCTTCTGCAGCCCAAGATGACCAATGTTGGAAGCGGCAGGCAGCAAAATCACAATAAGAACGGCAATGATAATGACAACAATGTATATCAAGATTGATGACATTCCGGCAATCTGGGGAGGGGTGTAAGGGTGTAAATGAATAATAGCCGTTATATAAGCAGTGGATGCAAATTTCTGGCCACAGAGACGGATCGGGAGAGTGATCATACTGCAATGCTACCTTTACAAAATGACTTCACTGACACACTGACCAACTAGTCACGACAAATTGATAATGTCTCTCGAATGGGTATCAATTGCAACTGAATATCTAAGTAAGCTTCACAATCTCAGAAGCTGGCGAAACCGCATCATTCAATCTCGCTCTCTGTGTCTGGACCTCTAGCAGTCATTCCGTTTGAGCGGAACTTTATCCGCTGTTCTAGATCCACGGTCACACTATTTAGTGCGTGCCTGAGTATGTGCTACTCGTGGCGGATTTTCGGCTCCTTTTCGACAATAGCTATGATATGAATCCGGTTGACTGGTCTGCCATTATCTCTTGATGACAATGTGAAAATACGACACTAGAGTTGATACGCCGATAATTTAACAGCAAAACAAATATTGCTTTACTGATGAGCTCTCCAGTAAAATGGTGATGGACTAGATGAGAGCTCGACTGCTTGGAAATCATCATCGCCGCTACACTGGTCAACGGGCAAGTTATTCATTTTGGTTTATATATGTTGCGTTTATCATGAATGTCTAACAGGATTCTGACCTTCCTCATCATGGTTTCGTAAAGGGCTTTGGCCAACGACACTAGCTTTTGAATGTGGTATACTTCTAGATGCCTCTATTGGGTAAGGAGTGGCTCTATATATGGCAAACTGGAAGGACATTACTATTAATACCAGAAAGTTACATGTAAAGAGTGTTCAGCGGTAATCTCTTTCCTCAAAAAGACCGCTTATTCATTCATTCATAGTGAATAAATACTCCAATTTATATCAAAACACAAATCTGCTATATCAATATCAGTGGGCCATGCACACTTAGATCCATTTTTTGCATACAAGCAGTCAGCTTGATCGCAACTCCGACAAATGCAGAACTAGCTCACTCATAAATAAAATCATTTATCGAGAGACTTTATACGATATATCCCTTTCCAGCTTGGTTTTCCTGTGAGATGGATCAGATGTACACACATATAGTAGTTGTACCATCTCTTGGCATCTTTTGACACGTAAATGACAGACTGGAATATATAAAGGAGCTAGTCCTATGTGTTCCAGCCGACATTCAGGATAACATAGTGTACAATACACATTTCCCCTCATATTCTCATATTCTCATACACCAAAGCCAGGTAGACCTACTACAGCTAACAGTTACTCATCACCATTATTTTGCGTTGTACTTGATTAAATTGCTTTCGTTTTCCCCACCGTTGCCCCCACTTTGATGCGCAGTCCAAAAATGCGGGATTCCCCGCAAATTACCACTGCATGCGTCCCCCCACCGTTGCCCCCACCGCCTGCACGAGAATACCCCAATCAAGGACTCAAGCCCGCTCATCCCCCACTTGAAGAAAAAGACTTATAAAGGCAACCTTTCAGACGTTGTGAGCCACACAATTCAATGACCGTCATGAACTTTGAACCACCGAAAAGCGGAATGTACTCACCAGTCCCAACCTTCTTTAAGCAGGACGAGACTCTTGATTTAGATTCCCAGATAAAGCATGCCAAAGTTCTCCAGCAGAATGGAGTCTCAGGTGTAGTGCTGGCAGGAACTACAGGAGAAAATCCCAGCATGACTTTAAAAGAAAGAGTCGACCTGGTTCAGGGTGTAGCAGACAGCATGAAGGATAAGAGGGATTTTGTGGTTATGGCCGGAATAAATCAAAACTGTATCGCTACAGCTATTGAAGAAACGCAGGCACTCGGAAAAGCTGGTGCACACTACGCACTTATGATGACCCCGGGATTTTTCGCTGCGTCTGCTAAACAGGAGGATATCGTAAAGTGGTTTTACAAAGTTGCTGATGCATCGCCAATTCCGATAGTAGTGTACTACTATCCTGATGTTTGTAATGGTTTGGTTCTTGGTCTTGAAGCTTGGGAAAAGCTTTCTGCGCATCCAAAGATTGTGGGAGCCAAATTCACACATCAGAACGTGCACTTGTACGCTCTTGTAGGCGGAAGCAAGGAAATCAAGGAAAATGGATTTTCCGTCTTCACCGGGTTTGGCCAGATTCTTTTACCGGCCATGTTGGTGGGCATCTCTGGAGCTATTGATGGACTCTCTGGTGTCTTCCCCAAGACGATGGTCAACTTGATGACTTTGTTTAAAGAGGACCGCATGGCGGAGGCTCTTGAACTGCAAAATGATGTGGCCAGAATGGAGCGTTTGATCCCAGACGTGGGAATTGCCGGTGTTAAGCAGGCGGTCACAATCTCCATGGGCATTGGAGAAACAACGTGCAGATTGCCATTGCAAAGCGGAGTGGATCAACAGGTGTGGCAGAAATACACCAAGGATTTCAACAAGTTAGCGAAGTACGAGTCAACCCTTTAGTCAATGTAATAATTCTTAAAAAAATCTGAGTGTGATTGTATAATTCCTCTGATCTAATCTTTTGGAACGAAAACATAACAAAGTCATTTAAACGTGGCTCAATAGGATTATCACCCCTTTCCTGATTGAGCACTGAAAATTTGATCCAACAAGGATGGATAAAAAGTTTCGCTCTCCATTGACAAAGAGCCTCTTCCTTCACCTTGATCTGTGTTCAAGAACAACCTCTTTTCTCGTTCCACCTCTTCTATAAGAGGTCGTATACACTCTTTTCCGTTCTCCGTCTTGAAATGTCGACCCAAAGCATCGGTACGCGCAAACCGCCTTCCGCATCCCCACTCTGACTGACCATCCTTCAAGAAACCCTTGCACTGAAATTTCTTTTCACCACTGTGCAGCTCTTCGTGTCTCTTCCGATCGTGCTGCCTCGCAAATGCCTTTCCACAGATCGTACACACAAAGGGCCTCTCGTCTGTATGGGTCCGCAAATGAGACTTGAGGTTGTACGGTCTGGTAAATCTTTTGTCGCATAAATGACAAGCATACAATGACGGATGTTTTTGGACCCGCTTATTGGATGCGCTTGGTGACGCTAATTCCAGCATCTTTTCTCTATTGTTACTGAGATCACTATGAGCAGACCTAGATCGTGACCGGGAAGTAGATCTAGCATCAGAATGCCTTCGCTGTCTGCCTCTTCTCATACTGTTAAACTGATCCTCTGGACTCAATAAGTCCTTGGAGTCATAGTTCTCTGCAGGATCTAGCGTGTCATTGTCGTAAGCATTGGGTGAAGAATAGTTTCCGGGCGACTGAGTGTCAGAAGGGTATGGATTGACACTCGCCCTACGAGAACTGGCAGGAGAGGATCCCTGAGAGAATAAAGAAGGAGTTTGTGCCGCTGTATCTTCTGGTGCTCTCTGAATTGCTATCGTAGGTGCGGGCGTCGAAAGTTGCTGTCGCAGGTGTTTATCACCATGATTAATACTGAACTCCGTCAGTTTCTCCAGCTGACTGTGTAGATAACTCAGATTCTGATACGCTTGTAACTGCTGAGCTGTTTTGTCGTGCTCCAACTTTACATTTTCAGATAGATTTCTTTGACCCTCATTATTTAAAGAGAGCACAGATATGTCATTATAGAACATTCCGGCTTCTTCTTGACCGAAAGTGGATTCCAATAGCTTTGGAGAGACAGCAGCAGTGGAGCATTGATCGAAATGAGACGACGCGTCATAATAGGGCGAATGTGAAGAAACATCGCTGATATTAGAATTAGACATCCTGCGCATCTTGGTGAATTGGTCTCCCTGATGCGGATTCAAAAAATCAGAAGGAAGAGGTTCCGGGCCCATTGCTTGTTGCGCAAAATTGTTGAATCTTGAAGAGGCAGAATTGGTCATTTCCGGTTGACCTCGACTGAAAGTAGTGGAAGAAGGCACAATATCATTGTCATCGGAATAACTCTCAAACTTAAAGTGGGGAGGTGAGGGCGGACCATGATGGACCGGCCAATGGGAATTTTCGCCAAATTCTTCCTTCACCCTCACGAACTCTTGAGGTGACTGTATGCTACTGATGGGCGAATCACCGTACAAATTTCCCTCCACGCCGAAATTGGTACCAATATAACCCTCACCATACTGAGAGCTCATCTGGAAAGGATTGTCGAGATTGAATTGAGCTGGTCCACCATACTCTTTGTACTGCGCTTTCGATAAAGAATGAGACTTTTGGTGATCTTGGTTGATGTGCTGGAAGTTGTATTCCTCAAAGGGAGGCGATGAGAAGTCTACGCCCTTCAGTGACCCGTTGTCTTTGTTGTTATCACTCAACTGTTGAGGGTGTTGTTCCATGACGAATGTTTTGACGATGTGTTTTTTTTTGTCCACGAGAAGCGTATTTCTTCGATGCTCTCGGTTTTGAATTACTCACCAGACGTTGTTGATTGGACGTGGTAAAAAGGTACCAAAAGTTATGTTTCTGTTTCGAGATGCAATGATGTCATTTTTAGGCTTTTGCGTATGTACACTATTTATGGACTTGCATATCGGCGCATATATGCCAAACGTCGGGAGCAAAAGTCTTTATTTTCTCAAGATGACGTGGCTCAACTTTGCAACCAGAAGTAGAAAGGTTTGCCAGCTCGCTTCTAAGTCTCTCCAAAAAAGTTTCGCAGGCCGAATTATCCACGTTTTCATGAACATGTAGTAAAGTTGACGTCTCAGAAGTGAAGTTGTCGACAATTTTCAAACTTGAAGCCCATGACGGTCTTGATGAGGGTAACAGGCCCAGGTTGATATGTGATATAGGAAATTTTGATCCTGCCAGAGAGACCAAATCATTCAGTCTCTCGCAGGCAATCTCATTGCTTTCTTGGAAAATATAAGCCTGAATTGAAGGGTCGTAGCAGGTGATTGGTTCGTGCGACATAATCACTTTATATTTGAACCCATTGGCATCCATCCCCCTTTTTAGACCTTCTATGCTCCATGGATTGATCTCCCAGCAAAACACATGTTGTGCTCCCCTAGTCAAATAGGAGAATGTGAAGTACCCAATTCCTGCGTAAAGGTCAACGCACACTTTGTCTTCTATGTTGGTGAAGTTGTTGAGTATTCTCGCCTTTTCCTTGATATTCCCGCGAGAGAACATGGTATGCCTTGGAGCCCAAAACTGGTGCACGCCATTTTGTTTTGTGTGACACCAAAGGGAGGCAGAAAAGTCGGTTTCATCTGGTATTTCGCCGTCTGGTACAGGGCCAAAGTCTCCATAAAGAGGTAACAAGTTTTGCGGCCGTCGCATGATGTCAGACTCAGGGATCGGATGATTCACAGCCACATGAGTAAAACCACGAAATTGGTTTGCCAAAAGCGTTTGCCAAAAGTATTCTTGTTGCCCATTCTCAAGAGCTGATAAGTAAGTGGTCCATATCTCTGTATCAAACGTTTTGCAAGGAAATAGCACCAGTGGACTGTACAAAGACCATCTTGAGGGCAGATGCTGTAAAAGAAGAGAGAAAGACTCTATATCAGGAGTGAGCTCCTCTATCAATCCTTTCACAGTGTCATAGATGTTTGTAGAAACCTTAGAAGAGCATCCAGGAACAGCCGGCTCAATTGCGCACTCTGAGGCTACGTTGATAACGGAGTCTAGGCATATGCTATGGGGAGCCTTCTCTGTTTCGCTCAGTAAAGAACGAAGAAATGATTCAGCCGTGGGAAGAATGTCACCATCCACATTAGTTGGAACTACCAGGGATCCATTGCTGCGACGAAAAATCTTTTGTGTCTTTTCGAGTGTATTAATCTCCTCTAAAAGATTCTTTAACGGTTTGACTAGTTGTGGATTTTGAACTACTATATTGACCCGCATATAAAAAGAACAAAAAAAAAAACAAGAAGATTACCCGTCCAAGCAGATAAACTTCTATCCTACAGGAGTTCAAGGTTTAAGCGATGGATATAAACGGCCGTCTGGATTACTCGAACGAATATGACTACTGTATGTATAACGCATCACTCAATGGCCCACTAACTCATAGTTCCCATGAGTCAGACCCAAAAGAGGGACAGAAGGAGGGGTCAGATATCGGCCAAACTTGGTCGTTTGGAAGAACGGTTTTTCCTTGATAAAGACATGTATTACCGGTCAAATCTGCATGAGTTGCAGTACAAGCTTGCCACACTTCACAACGACAAGAATACAGAGTATCAAGCTCAAATAACTGACTTGGCCGAGCTGAGAGATAGCGATCTCGTAAGACTTCGACTGTGGGAAGAATATCAAGTGCACTGTGTCACCGGTGACTTTCACCATGATTACGAAAATACTAAACAGGAGTATGAAAGGTGTGTTGAATTGGTAAGGACAAGGCTTGTCGAGAGATATCAAAAGGCAATAACGCAGCTTAAAGAGGACAAAGCTTTGATGGATCTTTCACCTCTCACAAGTGCGCAAACTTTGAACTATACTCCCCATAATTTACGCGATAACAGTCATCATAATCACAACAACTACTCTCTGCTTAATTCGGGTGAAATGTCCGTTGCGGAGACAGGTGGATTCTTACAATACAATTCAGACCGCAGAAGTCGGCGTAGGCGACACGATTTTTTCAATGCAACAACAAATGGTGAAGAGTCAAACGACTCTGCCACTGGTGGGAATCAGTCTGCATCCAGCGTCAAGAGGAAGAAAGTGACAGAGAAGACGGGTACCATTTATTCGCATAATAGCTCGTCTGCAGACGAAAGTCAAGGACTATTCACAGATGATCACTCCTTGAATCAACTAATATATGGGAAGGATTTCTCGCAGCTTCACAAGACGAGCAAGTCTTCAACGCGGAATTCATCGAAAACGTTTCAAGGACTCGCAGGGTTGAAGGCTGACGAGGTGAATGAGGATCTCGATATACTGAGAAATGCCATCTTAACGATGAGCACTAGGAAAATGCAAAGAAGAGATATGTAACAATGTACATCATGATTTCATTTACCATTTGTCCACTTCCCGTCGCAATCTGGCGCCGCAATCTGGCGTCGTTGTGCCTCGCGTAGTTTTTTTTTTTTTTTTTTTTTTTTTTTTTTCACCAATCAGCAATCTGCAGCTCCGCTTCTTTGATTGTGAATAGAGCAAAACATTCCATTTTCGGGCGCGATGACCGGCTTATCAAGACTGACGCGGTTTTTGACCGAATCCTCCGATGAAACGCTCGTTAGGGACAAATGGAGACCTTCCAAAAGTAAAGACCCATACGCCAACCTAAAGCAAACGCGATTTAGAAAACTCTCTTTGAAGAGCTATGTCGCTTTTGTTGGCCTCCTAATAGGTATTGTTGTGCTCAGCTGGGTTTATATGCAACAAGGTGAAGTTGGTACTGTGCGAAACAACAATAGGTACGGTTCTCAAGCCGTGAGCATTGACAAAACACTTAACAAGAAGTCCTTGATTCTCAATCCTTTATCACAAAGAAGCTTCGACTCCAAAATAGATAGTGTTTTCCAGCACGGATGCAGAGAAGTCGATCAGGCCCAACCACGCGCTAACGCAGCGTTTATTGTTCTTGCCAGAAACAGTGAACTCAATGGCGTGCTTCAATCCATCGACTCTATGGAACGTCACTTCAATCAGTGGTTCCACTATCCGTGGATTTTCCTGAGTGATACTGAGTTTGACGACAACTTTAAGAGAGCTGTGGCCCAGCATACGACATCTGATGTAAAGTTTGGTTTGATTGCCCCTGAATTGTGGCAGTTTTCTCCTCAGACAGATGAAGAGTTCATAAAGGAAACTATTGAGGGACAAGGCGATCGAGGAGTCAAGTACGGGAAACTAGAAAGTTACCATCGGATGTGTCGTTTCTACTCTGGTTTTTTCTACAAACACCCATTGGTTCAACAGCTTGATTGGTATTGGCGTGTAGAACCTGATGTTGAGTTCTTCTGCGACTTGACTTATGATCCTTTTATAGAGATGGAAAAATCGGGAAAAAAGTACGGCTTCACGGTAATGGTGCAAGAAATGTCAGCAACAATTCCTAATCTGTTCCGCTACACCAAAGCATATATAAAGGAGAATGATATCCAACTGCCGGATACATGGTCCCTTTTGGTCAATGACAAGAAATTTTACCAAGGCAGCAACGAAGATTATTTTAAAGGAGTCTCTAATTCAAGAGAGCTGTTCAAAAAGTTGACAGCAAAGGTAAAAATGGATAGGCTTCTGGCTAATTCTTCAGAGAATTTGGAAATGTCAGACTTGGACGCCCTCGTCAAACATAGTAACAGGTTTGGTTTGCCCATGACCAATGGCGACCGCTTTGAGAACGAAGAGTGGAGTTTGTGCCATTTCTGGAGTAATTTCGAAATTGCAAGAACCGACCTCTTCACCTCACCAGAGTATGATGCTTACTTTGAGTACTTGGAAGAGAGACACGGGTTTTTCACCGAAAGATGGGGAGATGCGCCAGTTCATTCTTTTGCTGTTGCAATGTTTTTGAGCCTTTCAGAGGTTCACTACTTCCGCGACATTGGATACAAGCATTCCACTACAGGCCATTGCCCTGCTAATTCTTTCGAAAATCAATTGGCGTATAAGCCGGATAACGACTATTTGCAAAAAATGCATCAGTCTGCTGTCGATAATTGGGCTCCTAGCTCGGCTATGGAGAGTGGAGTGGGATGCCGTTGCCATTGTCCCCGGTTCCGCTTAGCTGAAGCCGAAAACTCTCGAGGATTATGCATGGGAAGATGGTACGTCTATACTAATGACAACTTGCAGCCTTCACGGAAGCTTAATCTGGACAAGATTGAGTCGATGATGGCTGAAGAGTATGAGGAGTTTTTGAAAGCAAATCCTGGACAAGGAGACAAGTGGTCATTAAGTGCAGGCGATCGAAAAAGGCTGTCTCTGCAAGTGGTGTAGATGTACTATTAATAAGAGGTAATGACGGACGATAAAAGGTTCACTTCTCAATTTTTCGAGTGTCGAGCAGGCGAGGTCAAGCTGTGCTACATAGCTAGCAAAGAGCTTTACATCAAGTGATTGATGTGAAGGACTTGGAAATTGCATGACTGCTTTTGGTCTAACAAAAACTAATAAAACAATTCATATAAAAATCTCATTTACTAATGTACACGGAACTAGCCCAAATATCATCACATACCCAATGTTTAACCACCGAAACCGTAAAGGGTTCTTCCTTGTCTCTTCAAGGCGTACACAACATCCAAAGAAGTGACGGTCTTTCTCTTAGCGTGCTCGGTGTAAGTAACGGCATCTCTGATAACGTTCTCCAAGAAGGACTTGAGGACAACTCTGACTTCCTCGTAAATAAGAGCAGAGATACGCTTGACACCACCTCTTCTTGCAAGTCTTCTGATAGCTGGCTTGGTGATACCCTGAATGTTGTCTCTCAAAATTTTTCTGTGACGCTTAGCACCACCTTTTCCTAGACCTTTTCCACCTTTTCCTCTTCCAGACATGTTTAATATATGAAGTTGATACTTTGAATTGGGGAGAATGAGTTGTATTTATACAAACGTCGTGTGCAGAATGTCAACATTATGCAGCACAAAGGGCACATAACCCGCGTTTCTATCGCGTTCAAACTGCGTGATGAGATTTTCAGTAAATATCAGCACGCGTAACTACCAGTACACGCCGCGTAAATAACAGTACAGCACCGCGAAGCGCGTTTTGTATTTGCGTATATAAACAAAGCGCAATACCATCAGAATTATTATCTTATCATGGCCAGAACAAAGCAAACAGCAAGAAAGTCTACCGGTGGTAAGGCTCCAAGAAAGCAGCTCGCCTCCAAGGCCGCTAGAAAATCTGCCCCATCAACCGGTGGTGTTAAGAAGCCCCACAGATATAAGCCAGGTACCGTTGCTCTGAGAGAAATCAGAAGATTCCAAAAGTCTACTGAGCTCCTTATCAGAAAATTGCCATTCCAAAGATTGGTCAGAGAGATTGCTCAAGACTTCAAGACCGACTTGAGATTCCAATCTTCTGCCATTGGAGCTTTGCAAGAATCCGTCGAAGCTTACCTTGTTTCCTTGTTTGAGGACACCAACTTGTGTGCTATTCACGCCAAGAGAGTTACCATCCAAAAGAAGGACATCCAGCTCGCTAGAAGATTGAGAGGAGAGAGATCTTAGAGCTTGTATACTTAGTTATTTATTAATGTAAATCGTTGAACGTGATACTTGGGTCATTTGAATTTCCAGTTCTATATTTTAGCCTGATGGTTACAGCAAAATCTGACTATTCGCGCAAATTCCATCAAATATCTTCCCGCCCCTTGATCCCTCAAGTCCAGTTAACCTTGATGGGATCGCCGAAATTGAACAGATTTACAGTCGTCATCGTGCGGGTTGTCGAAATCTAGAACGTGGCTAGATTCGTTTGCGAGGGGGATCTCGTGACCGAAAAGGCTCCTGGTTATTTTCTTCTCAAAGCATTCTACAAAAGCTTTGCTCTCACATGAAGTACATGATGATTCATGCCGATTCATAAACATCCATAAACATTTTTTGTCTACCCTATTTATATTCCAATCTGTCATTTACGTCAAGAGATGGCTATACATGAGTGTACATCTGATGCATCTCACAGATTTTGTATTCAGCACTTTACTTATTGTTCCCTTTTCACAAAAATAGAGGCAATCTTCTCAAATGGATCGCAGCCTTGAATGTATCGCATTGCAACACATCCTTTATTATCAAAAAAAAAAAAAAAAAATAATCGACCAAGCGTGATGCAGCCATTACAATTGTGTCAATTTTTTTAAAAGAGATTGTCAGATCATTCCTTCTCTCAATGATATGTAGCTTCTTTATACATCACGATATGACAGAGTCCTATAGCCGGCTAATATTTCAAAAACAATTACAGTGATATACCTTTGTAGTCCAGTTGCAGTATAATTAATGCAAAAAATGAAGGGTTCTATATGACCGATAAATCACACAAAAAGTCAGTCACCCCCAAAGGTTGGTTTTGGCACCATAACTATCTACCAGCGTCTTCTCTCGAGTTTTTCCTAGAGATCAACGTTGCTACTCAAAAGTCATTTTTTATTAGCACCATCTCTCTCAACTTGGCGATCCTAGACAAATGGCTCTCTTTGGCCAGCTCTCGTGACACAAATACAGCTGAAAATGTTCGGCTTACAGAATAAATCGACTGGGGAATCTTCGATCCCAGTGTAGATACTTTTTTCGATGTTTGTCAATAAATTCCAAGCATAACATCTAGCCTTTTTCCTATTTATTTCTATTTCACCATTGATTACAATGGCAAGGATTGAGTAAAAGTGAACAAGAGGATGGAGCGTCGATAGACTCAAAAGGACAGTCACGATAAGACCACACTTATAATTTGATGTCGCGATTTGTGATCACTTTTAGTGTTGGTGAAGACAAATTGGTGATTCTGTGTACTTGAGGTCGTGAATTGGAGAACAATGGTCTTGAAAAGCACTTGGACGATGATTGAGTTTTTTGATGCCTAAAGTCTTTATGGTAGGTCAACGCCTAGCCATATCTACCTAATCGTTGGTCTGCCAGTTCTGGTACTCACATCACAAGGTGATATGTACGACTTGGGTCTAGCTCTATAGTCAGCTACTTTCTCGATCCAACTGTTGCATTCCAAAAAATAGACTCAAATTTTGAAGTGTTGACTGGACAACTAGATAGTGATTGAGTAAAGACCCAATCACGAGACTTTTGGGGTACGGCACTGCTTAGACCAGCAGATTGGTATGCAACACCCTGTTTCAGGCTCCATGAATTCTCATCAAGTACGAACACAACGAACACATTGCAATAGCTGTGGAGCAGAAAGTTGATTTTTGCTTACATACATCTCCGACAAGCACTCAGCGACCTTAATTTCTTCAACTATTGTCGCTACAAGAAGAGAATATACGTTGAAAGTACTCAACTCAGATTAAAATGCCCGGATCACATACTCTAACTGAACATTGTATCATCGCCTGCAATTTTGAGTTGGTATGCTGGAGTTTGAGTTGTTAGGATACCAAAAGTAAGTGGGCAGCATTTTTGGTATATGTAGAATCACCGCCAGCATATCTGAAGTTCCCGCAACTGAAAAGGAAACAATGGAGGTTAGTGGAAAAATACTCCGTGACAAACCGATTTCGATTTATTGGTCCCCAATATCTGTGTGCCTAGAAAAAAGCCACATAGGGAGGGGAAGAAATGATGGAAGCATGTTTTCCACATGCATGTGAGTCGGGGTGTCAAAAAAAATCTCTTCTGGCTTCGTGGAACAACCCAGGATTGACCAATTGTACCATGAGCTCTCATGAGCTTACTCTAGAAAACCCGCAACATCCTTTAACACGAGAAACAGCCTATGGGAGATGCACTTATCTAGATGTGAGAGAATATCAAATAATATTGCCACACCGCTCTTAAATGCAAACAAAATAAGAAATTCCTGGACAGAGATCCCTTAGAAACTTGTATTACCATCGTAATGGGAGCCACTCGTTCTCTTGAGCGAATTTCTCTATTTCTTCATCCTCAAACATTTCGATGAATTGTTGATCCAAAGGACGCTCCTTTGGATAAGCGAATTTTCTGTACTCGTCAAAAATCATAGAAAGTGACCACTTTTGTAGTTTCCGTAGACACCCGACGAGACATCCAGTTCTATGTTTACCTCTATTACAATGGACCAATATAGGCTGGTTCTTTGGATTTAGCACGATTTTGAGTGCCTCCACGATCAAGGAAGGCTTTATTTTCACGAATGGTTCCTTGTTCCCACTGAGACCCACCTGGAAAAACTGAATCCCATTCTTTTCGAGAAACTCCACGTTCTCTTCTGGATATTTGTCGGGTATGAGGCATATGATAGACTTGAGTTTAAGAGTCTCGAGAAACTCGAAGTTTTCCTGAACTGGAAAAGAAGAGCGGAATATTCGAGAGATAACAAAGGAAAAGTTTTCCGGAGGCGACAATGATTCTTTGGGTCGTATCCTTTGTTTCATTACGCTGGTGGAGTCCTCATAGTTCGACTCTTCATCTTCTTCCAGCTTTAGCTTCTGATTAGTTGAAATACCATCCAGGGTATCGAAGTGGAAAATACAGTCCTCGTCAGGCAAACCAGAGTTTCCAAGAGAATCCATCAATTTCAAAATCAATCCGTACACCACACCCTTTCTATGGCAAGTCATTATAATCAATCGATCTAACACACAGTCTGCTCTATTCAACTTCACGTCACTGCTTCAGGTTATTCTTCTGCTTATATGCACATCAACCTATATTCACTCTTCATGGCCAGCGCTGCTGGATAAGAACAGAACAGGGCCCATGGGAATGTTTTGGAAGTTTGCAAGAATTGGTGAGAGGCTTTCGCCATACGTGAGTTTATGCTGCTTTATAATGGGTGTCAATCAATTGCTTTCTTGATACAACTATCTAAACTCGTAAATCTCGTCTTCTCCGTAACATAATTGACCAGCCCGTTGAGACCCAACAAGCCTTTCTAGCTTTAAAATGTCGAATTTGCTGTAGCATACCCTTACAATGCTCAAATTGATATCAAAATCAGACTTCTGCACTCCTTCAGCTAATTTCCTGTTTATCCGAAGCTTATTCCGCACAATCATGCTCAAAAACTCCGTAAAAAACTCAGCGTCTGATGGAAGACCGTAAAAAATTATGTTCTTGACCCCCTTGAGATCGAACCGCTTGTAAAAGTGAAGACGCTCGGTGTAAAGCATTATTGGGTTCGATGCGGGCTTAAGCTCAAACAACGACCGAGCTTTGGATGACCGTGACTGAGAAGAATACTCATCAATGTCCACGAAACTCAAATGTGATTTTTCCTGAAGATGATTTCTAACACGCAGATAATCATAATAGGATGGAATATAAATCACCGTTCCATCTTGGTAAGATGCTTTGCTCAAAAATCCTGGTAAAGTTGCATTGATGAAGAACTGGAAACGATCATTAGGATCGTCCATGGGTGTTTGGCTCGTGAACCGGGTGAACAACTTTCTTAACTTTGTATTCTTGTTAAGAACACCGCTCTCCAGCATTTGCTTGTTGTGTCTCGTGAGAAGACAGTTGTTATCAGTGACAAGCGGCTTAAAAACTCCGACACCTTGTACATTCTTGGACCTAGAACTGGTGAGGTTTCTCATTTCCGGGGTGGAAAACTTGGAGAAGCAGAGAAATTGAGTGATGTACTTGGATTGCTCGTTGATTTGCCACATTCTGATTCGACTGAAATCACACTTGAGGTCATTGAAATTCTTTGGAGTCTGATTCAAATGCTTGACCAATATCTCATTAACATGTTCCCAATTCTGCATAAGCAGACCATGTGCCTGGTCCAGCACAACAACCTCGATCGACGAAAGGAAATCGGCATTGTGCTTGTTTTTCTTCTCGTTAGTTAGAATCATCTTCAGGCCTAGCGGAGAAGCCACAATGATGTCAGATTGATTGAAAGCGGAATAAAGCTTGAAAACCTTTCTCGTCAGTTTCATGCCCAAGCAGAAAAAGTCATTTGAGTTACCGCGAAAAAAGTCGGCGAAATCGTTGGGCTTCTTCGTATTCAGCTCTTGATTGATATCGAAATCAGTGTAAAATTGTTTCTTGAACTTGTTCTTGTTTTCAACGCCCTCCATTTCGGAAAATTCAATCAACTTGTTCACCACCTCAAATGCGAAATTACGCGTAGGCAGCAGTATAAGCACTTTAGGTCTGGTATAACCTTGATCGCGAAGCTCGGGAGCATCACCGTCCGCTTTTCCTTCTTTCGCAAGCTCTTCGTGGTGTTGCAGCTTTGAGGTATTCCTTAAAATTTTGTCTCTAGTCTTGAACACGTGATTCAAAACATGGTGAACATAGTAATCTTGGTAAACGTTTTTCACTTCGTCATCCCCGGTATACTGGAGATTCACGTTTTGATATTGGAAGATAGACTCCGCTAGTGAAAATGCCACGCCGCCCACAACCAATCTGGATTGGTCCGGGAGAAACCCTGCTGAAGCTTTGAAAGAACTGACAATCCTCTGCTTGACATTCAGGGCATGAAACAATGCGAGCAAATCTTTTTCCCTTCCGTGGAACCAAGGAGCTTGTTCATCGAGCGCAGGCCGACTCTTTATCACAACATAGCCCTCTTTTTCATATATCTCCTTTTCTGATTGGCTGGGTACTTTTGTGGATGATTTCTGTTCATACTCATTGAACTGTCTCTCTAAAAACGCTTCATCATTGAAATGATAGTTGAATGGATCTGCAGAAATTGCAACTTCCTCCTCCTCATCTTCACTGGGCTCCACATCAGAATCTTCCTCTGAGATTATGCTCTCGCCATCGTCTGAAGAGTCAGTTTGCTCGGGATCTTCTACAACCTCATCTTTCATGCTCGAATCCGGAAAATCCTCATCCCCTTCATCTTCTCGAAGCAACGTCAGTAAAGCACTATATGCGTCTGCATTCGTGGCTGACACGTGATCCTCGACCGCAGGAGCACTTGAGTCATCAGACTGTGCATTTGATTCAAGCAAGGGGACCTCAACATCGTTTCTTCTGCTTGTGCGAGTTATATTTCGAAGAGCGTTTCTTCCTCTTTTCCTGGTTTGAGGCTTTTCGTCTTGATTGCTGGACTGTAGTTTTGCTCTCTTTATCCTACGTGAATCACTAGACGGCATTTGAAATTCTTTAAAAAAAAAAAAAAAAAAAAAGGATTTATTCGAAAATATTATGCCGTACTCCAAAGTGTCGTCAACCCATCTGTACCCTCATCATTCATAAGCTCGTTAAAGTATAAGAACAGCACGCTGAAAACATTGAGCCAGTGCCAAAATTGCCAAATGTGGAAGTTGTCCACCTTCTCCAGCGACAGCAAGTTTGATATGTTCTTTATGAACCACATCTGCAACTGGTTTTCCTTGATCATGGAGTCGTTGTACTGAACCATCAGGTTTGTGTAAACAGATATGATGATGCAAGGCGAGTACAAATATATAACGTGCAGTGCTGCAGACGATTTTTCATGAGTGGCATATTGCTTAACATTGGCATCAGGTGTAATCGGATCTTCGTTCTGCTGATACTCGTTCCTCTTTGCTGGAGTTGCCTTGTAGGGTCTTAAAATTGGAATGATTTTGGTTGCGGCCCAGAATACTCCAATCCTGTATATTAGATTGATAAGAATAGGTAGCGTCAGGTTTTCGACAGATATTTTCCAAAAATCATAGAGGGACTGGAAAGAATGAGGAAAGTTTTCTGTGATGAATCGCCATAGAAAGTTGGGCACAGTGTCTTTCAGGAAATCAAGCTTGCTTTGACTGATGAATTTATAGTGAAATCCCGAGTATGATTGTTTCTCGAAAAAAAAACTGGAGACCAAATCATTGTTGAGGTTCAGTATGTTTTGATTGAGGTTGCGAAACTCCTCGGTAATGAACTTGATCATATTTTGAGAGTTCAGTTCCTGAAACTTGGGAAAGATTTCATAGATGCATTTCACAACGTATGCAACCATCAGTGATGCTTCTAATGGAGAAGAGCGGCCTGTAGATAACGCGAATGACGTTATAACGGCTGTCAACGTGAGCACTGATCCCAGAAGTGAAGCCGAAATAAGTCCAATGTTGTCGTAGTTGACAGGAGAGATGTAGATTTTGAGCAGAAAATATAATGAGCAGGTGATGGTGAATCCAGAAGCTAAAAGGTTCACAATAGACCAAGTGTCGGACTTGTACCGTATCAGCCATTTGGAAGTCTGACCTATTGATTGGATCAAAAGCAAGGAGCAGAAACCCTCAAGTATATTGAAAAGGGGTGTTGAATTGACAAGAAAGTGCTTCCATGTTGTGACAATACCTTTGATCCATATTTGTGAGAATAGATCTCTCCTCTCCTCTTGTGCGTGCTCGTTGTTGAAAATCGACAGAAATAAAAACAGCAAACTTGGCAACAAGAGATGCTGTAAGTAAAACAAAAATGTGGAGATGATCTTGTGATATTTGAAAATCCGTAGAGTTGCCAGCACAAAGTAAAGTAGGAGGATGGTGATTGTGTAGTTCAAACCGCAGTTGAGCCCACCTACCTCAAATGATAGAGGTACTGTCAAGATGATCAAAATCACATAAATTGATGACAGAACAATGCGCAGAATTTGCGCCACGTTTCCTTTTTCGTTCTCAGCCATTTGTTGTCTCTAATTGATACTCTTGACCGGTTGTGTCCGTCTACATGCAAAGTCTTGTGACAGTATTGGCACTCTCATCTGCCATTTTTTTTTCTCAGATTAGTTTATTTTTTTTTTTGCTATGGTTTATGTAAAAGTAATGATGAATTGATCTATAGTCAGAAAATAAACAACTCTCGTCTCGGCTCTTTGAGCTCTGAGCTTGACTCTATGTTTGTATGATATCTCATCATATATAGACAATCCATAATACTGGGGAGTTTGACATATTTGACTATGTGATTCTTCGAAGTGACCAACAAGTCAGACAAAACAAGAACAAACTCAAAAATAGTAATTATCGTCAAAACATTCATATATCAAAGATAAGCTCCATTGTGTGACAGCAAAGTTATCACTGCAATTGTCATAACTATCATTGAATTGATGATATTCTTCGTCGAAAAAGGTTCGAAAACCTGATCACCATTCCAGTAAGAATAGGATTCGCAAGGAGAACACTACCAAAAAAATGGTAAAAGACCAAGATGGCAGCACTCAATTACTCAGATGTCTCCACCTGAGAAAAGCTGACCGGAGACTTTCCCCAAGGCAAATCATGAGACTAAGAGTCCCCTTTTGAAAGCCTCGTTGACAATTTCTCGGACATGAATGTATATTTTTGACAAAGTAAAAGAAAGAAAACTTTGCGCTTTATATAATCGGATATTGGCACGTTGACTGCCATTTTACAGTAGGTTGCCCTACATGAGATGAATTATACGTCAAA
Source organism: Citeromyces matritensis (assembly GCA_030570875.1). Lineage (NCBI taxonomy): Eukaryota > Fungi > Ascomycota > Pichiomycetes > Pichiales > Pichiaceae > Citeromyces > Citeromyces matritensis. Next base: position 39,026 of record JAJLWQ010000369.1, read on the forward strand.
AAGGAAACATACATCACGCAACCAATAATACACTCTAGGAGATGACATGCAGCTACTGGAATTCAACCCAGCGACATAAGTGGAACTTTGATCGTCAGCAATTGTTGGAGATGCGAAACCAAGTCAGCTGCATCGAATTGCGATTTGGCATCCCTGACAATCACACATCGGACCACCTTATCAGTGGTTGGAATCCACAGCTCAAGATATTTATTCACAATCAGCTGTTAAAACTAGGAAAGCGACTTAGCTGTCGACAGATTATTATATCAACCGCTGAGGTTTACGTTTCAAGGTTTCTACTAAAAGTTTCGACCAGGGAAGTTAATCTTTATATGCTATTAGCAACGTCTCTCTATCTTGCTAGCAAAACAGAGGAGAATCCTCAACATATCCGGCAATTTCTCTCTGAGTCGCGTCAGTTGTGGCCGGAGTACATTCCGAATGACCTCACCAAACTTGCTGAATTTGAATTTTACTTGATTGAGGAGCTGAAATGTTTTTTGATCGTTCACCATCCTTATGACAGTCTAGTCACTATAACTGGAATTCTCAAGAGCGAGGATTATAATGTAAAATTGTCGGACGAAGAAAGGGGAACTTGCTGGTCTATTGTTAACGACAGCTATGCTACAGATATCCATTTACTGTATCCCCCTCATGTGGTTGCCATTTCCGCCCTGATAATGGTTATTGTTTTGGTCACCAAACCAAATGACTTATTAGCGGATAGATATGAACCGTCCGGTAGTCACTACAATTTTAGTCAAACCGGATCACGCATAACTGAAAGTGCCATCAACAGACTAGTGGCATCCTCGAACACAAATCTTGATCAAATCACAGAATGCATCCAGGAGCTAATCATACTTTACGAAAACTGGTTGGTACACGATGAGTTTTCTATTAAGAAAAGTTTACATCACTTGTTGCAGTTTTTCGATCGCTAACCTAACACCATAGGTTCACTAAACAAAAGTTCACGAAGTTTAGGATACACAGAATGACAGAAGAAGCGAATTTGAGGCATCGCAAAGAAGTCAGAAAATCAAAAGTCGCGTCTGGGCGAGAAAAACAACAGCACATCAAAAACAAAATCAGTAATGAAACATCAATATGCTCCATTTTGGCCAAACATCAGCTGTCTATCTCGGTGGGCACTCTTCTTGCTGTTTTATTGTCTAATCAGATCTCGTTGTTCCAGCCGTTTGCACAAAAGTTTATCACTCTCCAATACAGAAGAGAGTACGACGCATACGGAATTGGAATGGACGATGGGTATTTTGTTTTCTTTTGGGTCATCAATCTCACTGTTATTCGAGCTTGTCTAATGAGGGTTGTTCTTCACCCACTTGGACGCTACTTTTCTATAACGAGTGACTCGGCTATGAACAGATTTGAGGAGCAAGGCTGGTCTTTATTCTATTACACAACATCTTGGGTCTCTGGGTTTATCCTTTACTATCACTCTGATTATTGGCTCAATTGTGATAACCTATACATTGGGTGGCCGCACGAAAAAATGACATTCTGGTTTAAAAGCTACTATCTGATTCAGATGTCATGCTGGTTGCAACAAATAATCGTGCTCAATATCGAAAAGAAGCGCAAGGACTATTTGCAGATGTTCTCCCATCACATCATTACCTGTTTGCTGGTCATCGGATCATATTACTACTACTTTACCAGAATTGGTCATGTAATTCTTGTTTTGATGGATGTGGTGGATATTTTTTTGGCTGCGGCAAAGATGTTGAAATACTGTGGTTTCACAATCAGCTGCGATCTCATGTTCATTGTATTTGTTCTGTCGTGGTCCATATTGAGACATGGGGTTTATAATTACCTTTTGTACCATGCCATGTTTCATTCCAAGGAGTTGATGAACGGTGACTGCGTGACTGGTGTCTTGACTTCAAGATGTTACAGTGACAATGTCATTAGAGTGTTTTTGGGGTTGCTGACAGGGCTCCAGGTGATTGCCATCGTCTGGATGTATCTCATCATCAAAGTGGCTGTGAAAGTTATTCGGGGTTCGGGGGCAGAAGATGTTAGAAGTGATGATGAGGATTAGGAGAAACGCATGTGCATTAGTTTGTAGAGACCAAATGTTTCAATAAACTGTAAAACTATGTCAAACCATTGCGGTGCATGAAGGGATTTTGCCTGTCTGTTTAAATCCTTCTTTCTCCAAAAGACTGCCGACTCTTCGCATCATTCTCAGGTACGCTTTCACGATGCAAGGGAGTTTTTCGATCATAATGTTACGTAGCATTCAGCCAAGCTTCCCGTTTGCCGCGGCTAGTTTTGTAAACAGAGTGTTGAATAGATACAGATCACCATGACACACACCCCAAAGCAAGTGAGGCCTAAAGCCGCCTTCTGGAGCTTCGGGCTTGTCGTCAGCAATTTATAGCCAAATGCACCTGGAAGTATGAAGGATATTGAGGTTGAACCTGTAGCTCCAACAAGAGACAGGATCAGCTCAAAAGACTTGAGCGAGATTGATGCAGAATAAGCAGCACATAGCAGCAAAAGTGACATCAATAAGAATCTTTTGGTAGGAATATCGACGTTGGTTGCGGGAGGTTGTTCTTCTTCCGAATCCAGTAAGGGTTCTGACTCGTCCTTGTGGGTGCGATTAGTGATCCATTCAAAAATATTGTTGACAGATGCACGGCAGGGGAAAAACATCAGAGGGAACGAAAGTAGCACCATAAGTACCAATGATCCCTTGGCCAGGGTTGTAGGTGTGGTTTGTGGATACATTAGTATGATATTCCCCTCAATCGTATCACCAAAAGTCAAATACCCACACAGTCCTACACTCAAGAGCAACCCTCCACTCAAGGCCATCGACGTCAGAACGATGGAGGTGATATTCTTGATGGAATCATCTTTCAACTCGTTGATAATCTGGTACATGTTTTGATGACCCGTGTAAGCGAACACGATGATTGAAAATGTACTCAACACCTTGTTAAAAGATTGAGGCTTGAAAAGACTGATATCACCTTTCAACTCGTCGGGTAAGTTATTTCCACCGCTAGCAACGGCCAAAGCAAATTGAACATAGACCAAGAGGGCCATATACATAATCGCGAATAAGGCAATGACAGAAGTATACTTGAGGGAATCAAGTCTCCTCAATAAACATAATGGTACGATTGGGATAGCACTCATGCCTATCCAGAACAGCTTTTCATTTGAAACTTTGACTGATATGATTGAAGGCATCAGATCTCCGATCAAAACGAGGTATGACAGTCCCACACCAAAACATTGGACAAAGATGGCGATATCGAAAACCACGCTCAAGCTTGGATATGTTCTCGAGCACACAGTGAAAAAGTTGGCTTGACCAGGAGGCACGAACTTTGAAGTGAGTCCTTGGAAATATAATCCCAAGCCCGATAGCACACCAGATGCTATAACGATAAAGATTCCGGGAAAGACACCATCGGTTGCAAATGCATAAGGCATGGCAAGAAGGCCAGCTCCTATTATGGTATTGACTAGGTTTATCACGGACGAAGATGTGGACGTTGTCTTGATTGTCATGCTGTGGACGCTTTGCATGAAGCACGTGATCTGTCATAAAGAAAACGTCGTATTCTTGAATCGATCAGTCTTATGGCAATTTATATGTTAGCTGGTTTGAGAAACAACAATAAGAATAAACAAGAAGAGATAAACAAGTAGAAAATTAGACAGAAGTATGGAAAACGGACAAGTATGGACAGGTAGACGAGAAGAGAAAGGTTAAGTTGCCTTTCGATGTGATCATCGCCGAAGCACTTTACAAAGACATTGGTTCAACCCGCGCGCCTAAAAAGTCAGTGCCAAAGAGATTGTTTGATTGAAGCTTCAATTCGTAAGTCTTTTTGCGTGCATCTCCCAATGAAGGATGAAGTAAATTTAAGCATTGAGTACGAACCCGGCTCTGGAGCCCACTCAAAATCGGTCTCATTTACCGCTACTGTGAGACGAAACTCGCCACCGATTTGCTCATTCCCTCTGTTTGTAGCTTTAGCCATAATCGTTTGGTTTTTCACAGGAATCTTTCTGCAACCATGGCAGATGTCCAACCCGATGCGGCTGGGGATGCGTCTGGGCGCAATAACGATTGGCCTTCACTTCTATTTTTCCAGCTCGGTACATGTCACAGAACAACTACTGTTGATGGAGGATATGGGGGTGCAGCTGACAAGCAAGGAGTCTCGAATACAAGTCTTGCAACTTGGCCGTAAAGTTGAATCGACCTCAAAAGAGTTTATCCCATGGAATAGGGTTCGGAATATGGTGATCAATGAAGGGTTCAAGTCGTTTGGGGTGATTCACTATTTGACGATTTTAGTGGAAGGAGACGAGATCAAGGTTGTGTTTCCCAAGATTCTGCCGAGGCTACCACAACTGACTGAGGTGTGGCGAGCTGGATCAAGCTGTTTCAATGAGCGGTAGTAGTGACTTGGTTGATTGTAAGTACAGCGGATAATATCGTCTCCCGTCGACAGCATATTTTCTGACGGAGAAACTTGAAGACAGAGTGGCTGACAAAAGACGCTGACAGAAAACTTGAGTTGGAAATTGCTAAAATTGGGTGTCAAGGCCGTCAAACAGTTTTACGAAAGCTTGTCAGCAGAGTTTATTTGCTAGTGTTCACGGCACATGGCTAGCTGCTTTTCTTTGATGTGGCAGAAAGAGGACCATCTGGAGAAACAACTGACGTCTTCTCTTCATGTAAGCGCAAACGGTTTTAGGCACCGATTGTTTTCTATCGCTCTTGGCAATAAATGCATCTACAACATACATGAAAGTGGTCTGACATAGTGTAAGTAAGGAACTAGAAATACATCGATGGTTTATCAGTAAAGGCGTAAAATATCCGAGTATCCATGATTTCCTTAGATAATTTCTTGGGCCGCCCATATAGGGAACAAGTAGATCACGCGCTATGTTGTTTCATCTTTCTCTGCGAACATTGTTGTTTGAGGCAGCTTAAGCCATCGCTATGTATTACTTAGAATTTTTCTACACGAATAACTTTTGAGGAGAATATGTTTAATTTTGTTGGCTGGTACGGAATACTCCAGAGTTTATACTGATGTGTTGACTCCTAACAGATTACTTATTGAAACATATTTTGACCAGGGTTCACTTATCCAGTTGGCAGGGCTCTTGGTAGGGCAATTATTCTTGTAGTTATATTATTCGTCAGATGAATGTCATCAGAAAAAAACAGGTATCTTAATGTTAATACATATCGGTCTATCACAATCGTAATACTTTGGAGTTGATAAGGCATTAATTATCAAAAAATAAAATAGAAACAGATACCTGATGAGCAAAGCTCGAAAAAAAAAAAACTTTGCTCTACAATTTTTATTGGGGACAATAGCTAAAATTTAAGCATGAATATTAAGTGATACCCTAACACCGCTTAGTCTTCCCAAAAAAAAAAAACACTTTTCACATTGTTAAAGCAATAAATAAAGAAATATTTACATATCATAAAACAGCTCCTGCTAGCTATAATGACTGCTCGTTAGAAAGCCAATATAATATGTGGACCAGAAAACCTAAATCCAAACACCACATATGCCGGCACAGTTCATTCCTTTTGACCACACATACGTGCTGTATGATCCAAAAGATAGTCTCTCACTGATTTGCGTCTTCTTCTCCCTTTTTCCTATATTTGTTCTTGTTGGATACTTTGCCTGGTTTGTTGTCACACGAGAGCTCGAAGCAGTCGTGATCGCAGGGGGGCATGTCATCAACGAGCTTCTGAACAAGGTGTGTAAAGAACTGATACGACATGAAAGACCAGAATTCTCTGGAGGAGCTGGTTACGGAATGCCTAGTGCGCATGCCCAATTCATGGGCTTTTTATCTGCCTATTTTCTACTCAAAATACTACTGCAATGGAACGTTCAGCATAATCACAACAATTCACAGAAAGAAAAGTCATTCTATGTGTTTTGCATTATAACATGTGCTCTGTTTGTGTGCTTGTCAAGAGTTTACCTTTTGTATCACACACTTATACAGGTGTTGGTGGGTATAAGTTTGGGGTTGTTGCATGGATCCCTTTACTTTATGATTGTTTCAACTTTGAGGGACATTGGCTTTGCAAAATGGGTTTTGAGCTGGAGGGCTTCTCAATTCCTATACGTCCAAGACAACTGGCATGACGGTAACTCTTGCTTGCAATGCAAGCGTTTAGTATGGGAGGCAACTTCAAACAGGGAAAACACCGCATGATTGAGAAATGTACATAATAACATAAAACTCACATTTTTTGCAGCTGTCAATGCGTCACTCCGGGAGCACTCCCTCAATTTTGATCTTTCTTGCGGTATTGGCATATGCATTGTACCTCACTTGAACAATTTCGTTTATCGGGAACTTTAGCTTTGGGATATCGTAACAGGAACAAGCCATCAAGTATCCATAGAACACTTTTATGACAGACTCGTCAGCGATAATCAGAATGTCTCCACGCATACGCTCAATCTCCAAAATCAATGGCTCAATCTTAACAGCCAAATCATGATAGCTCTCAGCCCTGCTGTATCTATGATGATATGGGTCCTTCCGATGACTTTCAAAGTCATCCGGGAATCTCTCGGCAATTTCCTTTTCGCTCATTCCCTCAACGTCTCCTGGATTGAGCTGTGTTAGCTGAGCTCTTTGCCTCGTTGGGATGCCCATTTCAGTAAACACAGAAGACATTTGAACTGTTCTCTGTCTTGTTGATGTCCAGACGACAAATGACTGTTCGTCGCCCCCGTCCACACCATAGGCTGGCTGTCTAGAATCTACAGAAATATGAACTTTTGTAACGTGCGAAGGCTTTTTATCACCCTTTTGATGCGAAATATGGCTCGTAATGGTCTCTGCCAGGTGGTTTGCATAATCTTTACCCTTAGCCGAAAGGGGAGGGTCACTTTTGAAACTGAGCTTGTTGTCAGAGCACCTAGCAAAATACACAGATCCAGACTTTATCCTCGAATTCATCAGAAAAAAAACAATTTTGTTGGTAAGGAAATCATGTTTGGAATTGGTCACGATGACCCTATCACCAAAATTGATGAATTTCACATAAGTCAAGAATTCTTCATCCATTTCTTCGTAAAATGGCTCAACTGCTTGAATTCTTTTCCTGTAATCTTCTACAGCTTCTTGTGGGTTCCATCCTTCATAGTCGGGAGATTTCGCTGCGTCAGCAATATTGCGCTCTATGAGGGAATCGTCAGTACAAAGACTTTCGATGAACAAAACTTTTACGCCACGAGCATCGAGTTGCTCCCATAGAGATTTGCGATCCTCATGAAGAGCATTAACGGCATCATAAATTGCCACTTGACCCTTTTCATTTTCAAAAAAATTTAGCATGTCATCTATGCACTTCCTCGTGACATTTTCCCTAAAGTGGGCTGCCTCAGTTGTTTCCGGACGAGGCTTGAAGAAATCATCAGAGACTCCCTTAGATACAGCACGACGGTAGTCACCAAAATGAAAAAGATCCGTTTTCACTCCCAGCCAGCGCAGATACCTACACAGAGAAATGGAGAGATTTGTCTTCCCTCTAGCCGGTAGCCCAGAGAGACAGATGCAAATGGCCCCCGCATGGAAAAGCCTACCAGACTCAGTGGAATACAGCTGAGCAGGAGAAACATACGAAAGCGATTGCCTTATGTGTACGGCATCCAAAGCGGTTGCTTGACTCTCTGTTGGCTGTAAATGAGGTCTTGTTTTCAGTGGGGTGGTACCCACTACTTCAGTCTCGGACCATCGGTTACTGCGGCGAGCAGAATAGTTTCCTGGGATCTGAGGAGCCTGAATCTCACTTGGGTCACTCATCTTTGATTAATTGTGGTTTTTGTGGATTTGATCACTCAAATAAATTAGGATTGCTTTTATATCGTGATTGGCAATTTGCACTCAAAACAAGGATACAGTCGGTTGTAATTGTGGAGGCATCCGCCTATAATCGAAGCTCTTCAAAGGCATACAATCAGTGTCCCGTGTCTGGAGAGGCGATTAAAATTAGGGTGAAATGACAAATTCTTTATTTGAAAATACAGGTGATATCAGTTAAATAGCGGGTATTTTCGATACAATTACTCCAATTTACCGCCCTTTCTCTCAATGAGAGCCTTTCTGTCCTTGTCAAGGTGCAACTTGGTAATGACAACCTTGGAAGGGTGAACGTTAACTGGAACAGAAACACCGTTGGACTTCTCCTTTGTGAGCTTCTCAACTTGGATCAAGTACTTCAATCTGTAAACAGAAGAGACCTTTCCCTCGGATCCCTTCTTTGATCCTCTGGTGACAAGGATTTCGTCCTCTTTTCTGATAGGAATAGAGCGGATGTTGTATTGCTCACGCAACTCCTTGGAAAGAGGAGCAGACATGATTACACGACGCTCAGTGGAAGAGGCCTGGAAGTAGTTCTTTCTAGAGGTTCTTCTAGAGGATGAAACGTCTATCACTTGTTAGTATCATGTTGCCGACACCATTGAATCAGGCATGGGTTCAACAGAGTTCAACCAGCCCCAAATTCAATAAGCTAGTCCCCACTTACCTTGACTGATTTTGACCATCGTAAATGTATTATATCACCAAAAAAGCCGCGCTTGCAGGATATTTTTTCAGCTAATTTCCGTATTAGTGACCCGTGGCGAATAATGGCAGATCAAGATGTACGTGTACCGCACGATAATTGTCGAAAAATCAAAAAAGGAAATAGCGGTCACAAGTCACGTGACTGACCATGTGTCCCACTTTCAAGAATATTTACTGGTCCGCTTCAAGCAATATGCAAGGTCTCCTCACCAGTAATAATTCTATGAGGGGAAGTGATCAAATTTTGGGGGAAATGGGCGCAATCACTGTGCCCAGCATATATATATGCTATGGTGTGCAGATGTCACACTGGAGATATGTTCATCAGACGGAACCCAAGAACACTACTCAACTTCTCTCGAATCCAACTTAAAGGGCAACAATCAGGGCTTTGCCACTTGACCAATCAAACTGTACATCAGTACCGGTATAGATGTTATGCACCACAGGTGTCAGATGAACTCTCACTACTGAAACACAACACAAAATATCCACATTGCAGGCTAGCTTCCGATCAATTGTTAACCAAAAGGCTTTTTGCGACAAGCACGCAAGGTGCAAAGTCTACTAAACCACCCAAAATCCCTCTTATGATTCGATTAAAAAATGCAGGTACGTTTGTTCTTGCCTCCGCTGTGGTTATTGGGGCAGTGGGAATTGCAGGCATTGTTATTTACCTCATTGTTGGTGAGCTGTTTTTTCCTTCTGGTGACACACAGACTTTCAACCGAGCAGTTAAACTTGTTGAAAATGACCCAACCTCACAGCAGCTTCTTGAAGTTGATCCAAAGAGTGGAAAGACATTGAAGGCTTATGGAGAGACCCCCAATGATAAATGGACAAGAAATAGGCCATTATCGTCCGTAAGAAGAATAGGCAAAGACGGCAAGGAACATCTTTACATGAGGTTTCACGTCGAGAGTCATTTCACTTCAGGAACTGTTCAGTTGGAGGCCATTGACGAAAACTTCTACACTCAAAAAATGATCTACCTCGCTTTGGACGTTCCCGGTCAAAAACGTCACTACATCATAGCTCCTCAGGTTACTGAAATTGCTCCTGCAAAGACAGGCTTCTTAGGCCTTAGGTGGGGTCCCAAAAAGGACTGAAGCCTGTCAAAAAGAAAAAGAAAAACATATGTAGCAGGCCCGCATTTATATAACATCCTAATATATTCAAACCACACACCCATCATGAGATTACCCGCGCAAAAAGCTGACAAATTCTACCTGTGTTATTTGTAAGTGGTTTCGACTGATATTTAACCCCTCTTACTAACAAAAGCTTGTTACATATCCCGATAACCGTACTGGTTGATTCAGGAATATTGATCCCTTTCGATTACCAACTCGACCTACAAAGAATTCTGTTCTCTATCCATGTCACGGTAAACAAGGATTTTCTCTCGCAGGACCCACCATTGTGGCTAAAGCTGTTTGTGATTATTGAACTTCTGTTTCAGCTGCCATTCTTTTTCGTTGCTTCCATCGATTACCTGACCCGACAGTCACCTCAGCTTAAAGTTTGGAACGCGCTTTACGGGTTCAATGCCTCGTTGACAACATTAGTTTGTCTTGTTTACATTTTTTATGAAGGTCCGAGTAGAGGACTCACGCACAAAGAGGTCTTATCATTGTTGGGTGTGTATTTCCCAACATTTCTCATACCATTGGTCTTAACGATTGATAGCGTGAAGAGGATTTCTAGTGACCTGGCCAAACGCGAGTTGAAACTCAAGCGCTCATAGTGCGATCACGCTTTGGACTGGCTTCTCCATACGAGATGTAGGCTAGTTGCCAGCAAAAAAGGGGTGTCATTTGAAGATTCGACATGTAAGAGCTCATTTATAAAAATATACACTCGTGCTTATTTGTACTTGGCAATCAGCTCCTCAGCGAAGGCAATGTACTTCTTTTCGGCCTCCTCCTGGGAGGTTCCCTTCAATTCGTCCCACGATTCCCATTTATATTTGCCCTTGAAATCGAACATGCCAGGTTTGGCGGTGTTGTTGTCCCCAACGGTTGCTTGTTTGTACAAACCGTAGAGCTTGAGCAGCTCGTCATCAGAAGGTCTTTGAGGAAGGGATGAAACAGTAGATGCCTGAAATTGTTAGCGCAATCGTAGAATAATGCGTACCTTATCGGTGAATTCTTGAGAAACCATTTTTAGCAATGCTGCAAGGCGTTCGTCGTATATTTTGTATTTATACTGGGATCATCTCTGCCATCGTGTCAATAACGCACAGTGTTGGGTCGCACATGCAGAGATGAAGGCTACATCACTTTTGAGGGAGGCGCAAGAAGTTCTAATCAAAAGTGCAAGCGGCAAGCGTACAGGTCTCACCGGACTCTACGAGCATCCTCATCCTAGACCAGCTCTTATGACAATTTACCAGGCAACTTTGAATAATCTTCGCGACAAGTTCCCCGCATCTTCGGTTTACAGGCAATCGGCAGAGAAGCTGACACAAGAGAGGCTCAAAATCGTGGAATCCACTGAATCTACTAAAGAAATTGAAGACAAGCTTGGATGCGGTTTGATTGAAGAAATCGTGCTGCAGGCAAATGACGAACATGAACTGGCAAACAAGCTGGCTGAATGGAAGTGCTGGGATGATTTAGAGGAGGTGCCTCTCGACGACCAATGGGTTTACTTTGGACGCAAAGTATAAGATTATTTTATTTTGAAAATGTATTTATTTGTTTATTTATTCATCACTCTTTATCTTGCATGAAATATTTTCTTTCCCTAACGCGCAAACCTTTGTTTACTTCTAGGACTTTTACCTTACAAAAGTATCCCAAATTCGCCATGAGCACAAGTCCCGAGATACAAAGGGCTTCAAAAAGGGCTAAAATCAGCTCAGACCATCGGAACAGTGATGATCGAATCATTTGGATAGACTGCGAGATGACCGGCTTAAACGTTTTCACAGACCACATCATAGAAATTTGTTGCCTGGTGACAGATAAAGATCTCAATCTGCTGGACCCACAAGGTTACGAAACGGTGATTCACTACGAGAAAAGTGTCTTGGACCAAATGGACGAATGGTGCACAGACCACCACGGTTCATCAGGGTTAACGGACAAAGTTATTGAATCCAAAAAGTCGCTGACTGAAGTGGAAAATGAACTGCTTAAATACATCTCAAAGTTTGTCTCGAAAGGGAAAGGTGTTTTGGCAGGAAATTCAGTCCACATGGACCGCATATTCATGGTGAGGGAGTTTCCAAAAGTGATTGATCATCTATTCTATCGTATAATTGATGTATCCTCCATTTTTGAGGTTGGAAAGAGACATAATCCCCAGTTGATTTATTGTTGCCCTAAGAAGAAGGGACTTCATACAGCAAGATCAGATATACAAGAAAGCATTGCTCAGCTGAGATGGTATAGGGATCACTATTTGAAAAGTTTCGAAGAATCTCAAGAAGCGATAAAGGAGCTGAAAAAGAAGAAAGCTTAAAGGTCGTCTGTGGCACAAAAACATCAAACGTGCACCGTGACATCCTGATAGGAGCATTTATCTACGGAAGGATTTTCTAACAAAGTGGGATTGCATTCCCCTTTAGTATTTTGAGGTTACAGACTACGCGCCATCTTCAGTCAATACATTGTCAATAATTTGATTCCTCTAATCCTCATGCACAGAGCCAAATTTTCCGCAGCTTCTAAAGATGATTCTGCGAAAAGTCCAAGACGTTTCTCCAGATCGCTTTCTCCATGTCAAGTATTGATGCCAAATGACTACATGGAGCCGGCAGAGGCGATTCCGCAGGCTGATCCAGGAGACATTACAGGCAGTGAACACACAGAGTCTGTCGCTTCTGTGTACCAAAATCCGGTTGTTCTGCTCGAATTAGACATGGACTGCAATGTGCGATTTATCTCCAAAAACTGGGAGAGCATAGTAGGCACGAGGATTGCCAAAATTGTTGGCCGCAACATTTGTAAGATCATCCTCGGTGGCTCAGAAGATCAGAACGTTTTCAACGAAACGGTCAGTCGGATGATGACGGATGATTCCAGCTACAGGGTTAAGTTTGTTTGCTCTACTAATGATCCTGAAAGACTGAGGCCGACGTCCTCATTGTCAGCAGACGAGGAGATGCCAGGCGCTGTGCTTTCTGAGGATGTTGTTCCTGAAATGCACCTGGCACGGAGCGAGGAGGATATTGACCAAATATGTAAGGCTTACTCTCCTGCCGAGCACAATTGTGATGATCTTTTGTCAGAAATAAGCAGTGATGGCGGATGCATCGAAATGGAGGGACATGGTATTCTTATTCACAATCCGAAAAGCCGTGTTCCTACACATTCAATGTGGATGCTGAAGCCGTTTGTGCCGATTGATAATTTATCTCTGGAGCTACCGGAGAGAATTGTGCAAGCGCTGGGATTTGGCATCAACATCTTCGAGATGTATCTTTTTAGACTCATAGATTGTGAAATCATTGACGAGGAAGAAATCCCTCAACCTACCGAAGAGCTTTGTCGCATTTGTGAGCAAAAGATCCCATCATGGTGGATGGAACTGCACACAGAATTGTGCTTATGTGAGCACAGAGCGGAAGATACTGTCCAGCAGTATCACGAGCAACTTTTGGAGCATTTCAGATTGATTCAAGTCATATCGGATACCATGGAAAGAAGTTTGGGACTGACCAATCCTTCATTGTCCCAGTCGTCTCTCAGCTCAAGTTTCAGCAGTCCCTCTACGCAATCTCTCTCTTCTAACTCCTCAGCATCGTCAACGAGCTCTCAATCTTCCATTCGCGAGTATAAGGGGTTTCCTCTTCCAACCATAAGCTCAACTGGAAATGAACCACAGACTGCTATGAGGCGAAGGCGCTCAGAGACGGTTTTCGCAAAAAAGCGGTTCCCCTTGAAAAATCTTGATATTCTGCGTGATTACTGCAATGAGGCGCTGAGTATAAATCCAGGAGAAGTCAAAAGAGACACTTTCCCTGCCGATGAAATATCCTACTCTCCTGCCAGCGAAAAAGCCATCCAGACAGTCTTGGAATACGATCTGCCAATGACTTCCGATCCTGCAATCAAGCTTCTCACCGAAGATACACGAGAACTGGTACAGAATAAAGTTGATGCCATCCTGCGCTTGTCTTCTGTATTGCAATACTCGAACAGACTGGTCAATGAGATCGATCTTTCAATATTAGAGACAATCAGACACACCATTCGAAAAATCAGGGACAAGGTCAATAACGTACCTGAAAGGTCGCAATCAGCAGATGCGTGTAAAGAAAGCGAGATCAAAGGATCACCCAGGGTCTCGGAAGATGAATTTGTATTTGCTCCAGCGTACAAAGATAGTCTTTTCCCGTTCAAAGACAAGCTTTTTGGGACAAACTCTGGGTTAACGACTGATTCGTTTCGGCCCAGTACGCCAGGATGGGCAGCAAGTGATGATGAATCTCTGCATCCTGAGAGCTCTGTTTGGAAGGATTCCAAACAAAACTCAACTGACTCAACTAGTCGTAAGTCTTCGAGCGGGTCCAGGAAGGTCCATGAAATTCACGAGCGAAATATGCATTCGCCAGCTAGACAACCTTCACCTGTCTCATCCTACCTCCCGAACTCCCCTATGACATCAATTCAGCGGAATCCCAATAGAGGTCAACGGTTCAGTGCTCCAGAGGTACTGAGCACCCCTTCGGGATCCCCTTTTATGTTGAGCCATGATCCTGGTTACTCTTCACAGAACGAAAATCACTCTTTATCTGTTCCAGATCGTTCAGGGGCAAGATCTCCCATGTCACCATTGTTAATGGGAACAGCTTTAGCAAAACCATCAGTGCCCTCCATCAAGGACTACGAGATCATAAAGCCGATCAGCAAAGGCGCCTTTGGATCAGTCTTTTTAACAAGGCGCAAAATGACTGGCGATTACTTTGCCATCAAGGTACTGAAAAAGTCGGATATGATAGCGAAAAATCAGGTCACCAATGTCAAAGCGGAACGTGCGATCATGATGGCACAATCCGAATCACCTTTTGTGGCTCAGCTTTATTCTTCATTTCAAAGTAAAGACTATCTCTATCTGGTCATGGAGTATCTGAATGGTGGAGACTGCGCGTCTTTAGTCAAAAACATGGGCACCCTTCCCGATGGCTGGGCAAAACGCTTCATTGCGGAGGTTATCATGGGAGTAGAACATCTTCACCAGAAAGGCATTGTTCATCGTGATTTGAAGCCTGGCAACCTACTGATCAATCATGACGGCCACCTCAAGTTGACTGATTTTGGACTATCTCGAATGGGGATTGTGCGCAGACAAGCAATGCACGGGAGTGGCTCAAAAGTGGATAATTTTTTTGATCCTATAAGAACTCCTCAGTTAAGTCACCATCACCAAAGGACCAATTCGATAACCCCCTTCTCGCTTTCTCCTGCTGCAGATCATCCTCGTGTCGAGTCAGGACAACTTTTTCCCTCTCCACTGGAGGCACTATCGAAGGGGTTGAAGCAACACCCATCAATTAGTCCAGGCGACTCTCCTGCTTTGCGGCCTATTCTACGTCGATCTTCGTCCCAAGTTTCCTTTGTGTTGTCTGAAAACGAGACTTTTGCGCAAGCTGCACCTTTGCGTGAGAGAACGTCTGAGTTGGCGCTTTTCGATCCACAAACTTCTGCGCAAGACCGGAAGTTTGTTGGTACACCAGATTACCTGGCTCCTGAAACAGTTCAAGGATATGTTCAAGATGAAGCTTCAGATTGGTGGTCAATTGGGTGTATTCTGTTCGAGTTCTTGTTTGGATATCCTCCTTTCCATGCTGAATCTCCTGACAAGGTTTTCGATAAAATTCTCTACAAGGAAGTTGATTGGCCATCCCTGCCTGAAAGTGAGTTCCGCGAGTTTTGCTCTGATGCTGCTAAAGACCTTATAAGCAAACTACTCGTAAAAGATCCTACCGAGCGTCTGGGGTCTAACGGCGCTCAAGAAATTAAGGATCATCCTTATTTCAAAGGCATCAATTGGGATACCCTTTTAATGGAGGAAGCATCTTTTGTGCCTAATGTTGAAGGGCCTGAAGACACTGAATATTTCGAGTTGCGCGGAGCAGATCCCAAAAGCTTTCCGACGGACGATAGCTCTTCTTCGGGAGACGAACCCGGCAAAGAAAAGGAAGGAGATACTACTTTGACAGAGGGTCCTCGTTCTGATCCATCGTTGCCTAAATCTCATTTAGGGGTTCCTCATGCACAAAGAGATCGTAGAGGGTCTCGGCTTACTGAGAAAGATATCGATGAATTTGGCTCGTTTCAGTTCAGGAATTTAGCAGCTCTTGAAAAAGCGAATAAGGACGTGATAAATCGGTTAAAATACGAACACCTGGAAAGTACAGCGTTCGTGTCTCCATCCTCGTCTGAATCTGGGTCTCCCGCTGGGATCCCCAGACAGCGAGGTCTTTCGTTTCAAGGATCCCACGTCAAACGGTCGATGTCTCCTTCTTTTGTTTCCTCGGGCGAAGAGGCTTCCCCCGTATTCCGCTCTACTGACAGTGGCTCTCCGGTTAACAAGTTTGTGCAGCCTTTATTGAGGTCTTCATCTGCGCGTAAGGGCCACCTCCCCTCTTTATCGTTTTCTTCTGTGTCATCGCAGCAGTCAGATAAGTCACTTCAAGGCTTTTCATCCCCATCACAGAAGTATTTCTTCAAAGGATTCCATCGGACTGCCTCAGAGGCGTCTGGATCTGATGCAGAAGAGTTTCGTCAGTCACACGCTCGCAAATCACTTTCTACCACAAAACGGAGAAGCCGGACGTCAAGTAATCAGCCTGTAGTTAGCTCGCCCATCATGAGTCACGAGGTCCTATTTTGCGAGCCTATTCCAATTCATCGCTTCAGCACGGAAAGTATTCTGCGCGAGCTAAATTGCGAGGTGACCTCCGTCAGCAACGCTACTGAACTTGTAAGGAAAGCGGCTGGGACGGTGAAGTATGATTTCATTTTGACAGCGCTCAAACTACCGAACGTGAAATGCGTCGACATTGTGAAACTGATTCGAAGAACATCGAGTGTGAATTCTGACACGCCTATAATCGCTTTGACCGCTTTTTATAATGAGGCAAAGAGCTCTCTCGTTTTTGCGGATGTTCTGGAGAAGCCTGCATCCAAAGAACTACTGGAAGATGCAATCAAAAGGCTGAGTCAGATGAGAAGGGAAAAGGCACAGGAAGCTATCTCTGATACTGAGTCTTAGTATGTCCAAAATTAATCTATTAGTATTTATTTGGTTGATGAGTAATTCTCGATTTATGCGTAGGCACTGAGCAGATCAACATCTCATCCATCTTCTATGATTCTTTTCATGTCGGATTGTGCTTTTGCCCTTGAGAACCTATTAAATGACACCGTCCCAACCAAAAACGATCCTCACACCTCCATAATGCTGGTACCTCCCGATAACTTTGGTTTGGTTGAAGATGGCATTTGTGAGTCTGAATTTTATATATGTGCTAATTGAACAGATAGATGTGCATCGGTCGATCCCCTGAATTTTGCATTTTTGGAAACGCTAGATCTGACAAGTATTGTTTTCATGGACCCAGAAAAACCCCCAAGAGCGTTTCGACAGTTTTTGGAGGAACACAGTATACAGCTACTCAACAAGCATGATCAGACTCATTCTAAGGAGGAATTAAAGATGGAAGACTGGATGCTGTATAAGCCAAGCGTCATTAGCTCAATTTTTCAGCTCTTGCTCAACTCATCGAACCATAACATCCTAGTGGTGGACAAGACAGAAACTGTTGTAGGGCTACTGAGGAAGATTCAAAAGTGGAGTTTTTCAAGCATTATCAGCGAGTTCCGGCTGTACTATGGGAACAAATCAAGTTATTTCATGGAGTCCTTTCTGGAGCTTCTACCGATTGAGCTTGTCTCTTTTGAAAACATGCCAACCGCTGTGGACAGTGACAAGACATCTGCTGAAATCAGCTCAGCCAGTAATGAGACCCTTTACGATTGCGCTCGGCGGAAATCGTTGGATCAGATGCTGAGCGATGATAGCGGGAACTTGAGTCAAGATTTTGAAACAAATCTCTCATTGAGCGCTTCTCCAAAGATACCCGAAAACTTACTCAAGCTTGCAAGGTCCAGGAAGCAAAAGAGGAAAGAACACAAGACCGAAACCAGTCACCAGCTCAATCCTCGATTGGAGTATACTTACTACAAACCAACAAATATCACCATCAACCCTCTTGAAAAAAAGAGGTCCATCTCGGTAAAGCTGCCACCTGAGAAATATCTTCCACTTTGGTTTATAAATGGAAGAGACGCATGGGAAAAGGAATACCAGGAAAATCTACTCAACAACTAGTTTTCCTAAAAGGTTAGCACTCAGAGCTTGCCGCCCATCAATTATCGCTATCATAGGTTATAGACTCCAAGCCGAGATAGACCATCATCAGTTTTTTCAAATCACCGTTCTGTGAAAAGTGCAATTCATCTTGTTCGTCAATACAAATAGATTTGATTTGATCACAGCATTTTTGAGGTGAAAAAGTGGGCCCTAAATTTTTAGCCACTCTTTTCCATCTACCTTCCCAGTCCTGTTTGAGTGAGTCGACAAGATACTCCAAATCTTTCGAGGACCAAGGTGATTCCCGGAGCTTATGCGTGCGAAGGTATCGCATCTGGACTGCTTGCCAAGTGCGGTGGCCCCCTAAAAGTGAAGCAATTCGTTTCCAGGGCATGTTCCTTTCCTCCTTGTATCTTATGATGAGATTGTCCTCTTCTGGAGTCCATCTGTGAGTATTGACTTGCCGAATCTTTTTCACTGGATCGCCCTCCAGAAAACGGCCTTTATAAGACTTGATATGGTTCCCTCGATTGGCATTTGCATGAAGTTCTTGATTGAGAACGTGAGAACGGAGAGGTGGTAACAAAACGCGGGTTCTCTCCACAACCTCGCCTTCTTCTTTATCTATTGCTATTCCATCCTTTTTTGAGTAGGCAAAGATATTTTCCTTATCTTGCTGAAGATCCGAGTTTTGTTGACCGTCGCAATTGTACAAAGGAAGGCCAAAATCAGGCGATGCTGAGGCTCTGTAAATCGAGAACGTTTCCTTCGATGAATCTATTGATAGCGATAACGAAGAGCGCAACATTTCTGTTTCGGCCTTTTGTGGACGTGGCTTGAAAATACGCGCTTCATTCTCTATAGATTTCAGATTCACAGGTAATCCGCTGTTGCTATAGCTGAGACTTATTCCTTTGAAAGAATGAGTTTTCATGGGTTTGATGGTCCGAGATTTCGTCACTTTCTGTTCCCTTGAAGAGAGCATTTTAATTTTCAGGGGCTGAAATAAAGTAGCATCAAAAATCGCGGGCTTATATATAGTTGAGCATATT